>JAEOAD010000140.1:0-10000 GCA_036365145.1 Orientallactaga sibirica
CACACAAATTGGCATGATATGAAAAGTCAGCAAAAACCACTGGGTGGCAGCGTGGTGTTCAGCTCTGTAGTGGCTGCCCCTGCCCCTGCCCCTGCCCCCGTAGCTGGGGCTGAGCCTGTCTCTGTTGCCTCTTCTGGTGGCTGGCAACAAGTGTGGCCATGCAAAATACCTCAGTGGGTGGGAGCCTTATGTCACTCAGGCCGGGGCAGGGTCTGGCAGAACTTCAAGGGCTCCAACCCAGGCTCCCACTGGCCAGCTAAGAGTCAGACACTCAGGGAAGAACCCAATCCCACTCCTCCCCTTCCCAAAAGCGGAGCCAAGCGCAGCTCTTGAATACAACTCCCTCATGCCAGGGCTCTTCCTCCATCACTGTTCACTGCCAAAGCTCTGTCCCAGGGGCAAGCGAGGGCCCAGCTTTGGGCACCAGGGCAGGACCTTGGGCCTCTACAGGTGTTAGGCTGAGTGACCCTCAGGGCATTTGGGGATGGGTTGTTTGGGGAGGCCCTCTGGAGACAATCAGTAGCTGGGCTCCCTGAAGAGGGGAGTAACCTTCAAGGAGAGGGGCCACCCTGAGGCTGTTGTGCTCTTAGGGAGGAGGAGGGGGCCTGTGGAGATGAATTCACATCCTGTGACTGCGCCTCACACCGAGCAGCAGGAACAGCAGCAGGGGGGAGGTGTGAGGATATTACCTGTTTGATCACTGCCGGAAAGCTGGAACTGGCCAACTTTTGCTATCATCAGGCTTAGAAGTTTCAGGACTATTGGAAGAGGACTGGGAGGGGCCAGGGCGGGCGCGCTCCTCCGCGTTGTCTCCTCCTCCCCCCCGCCCGCGCCCGTGGCCTCTCTCCCGAGGGACCGCCCCCGCGCCCTTGATCTCGCTCCCCCTCCCTCCTCAGGCACTCTCCGTGCTGCACAGGGCGGGGGATGCCTCCAACTCCAACAGGAGAGGCTTGGACTTGCACAGTGTCCTCGGGGCTCAGGGCCACAAGCCCACCTGAAGGCCGCACAGTCTCCTCAGCCTGCCAGTCAGTGCAGCCTGCCATCCCTGCCTGGGACTGTGGCGTCGGCTCGGACACAGACTGCCAGCCGCCCGCGGGCGCCGGACCACGGCGCTCCTCGGCGGAAACCCGAGCGCCCAGAAACCAGGCCCAGCGCAGGCCAAGAAGAGCCTAGGCCGGTGGCGGCTCAGAGAAGGGCCCGAGGCGAACCCACCGAGGGGCCCCAAAGAACAGGTGCTGTGGGCGTCGTGGCTGTGGCTGCAGTTGTCCCTGCTCGCTCCTCCGTCAGAATAGACCAGCCCGAGCACAAGAAATCCCATGCCTGCCGGTGTGTCCGCAGCCTGAGCAAAGGCAGGACCAGCTGCGACAAAAACAAGTTAAATGTCTCTTCCGGGTCCAACTCTGACTCCAGAAGCGGCACAGAAGGAGACGAGGTGGGAAGGGCTTTTGTCTTTTGACATGTCCCCCTTAGATTGGAGGATGGTGGAGGTTGGGGCGACCTTGTCAGGGAGTTTGAAGGCCAGCTTGTGTGGAGGAGGCCGCCTAGCTGGTGTGCGTGGTGCGAAGGTGGTGGCTTTCTCACCTCTGTCACTGTGAAGGGCTTGCTGCAGTGAAATTGCCCTGGGACAGATGCAGAGACCCAAAGCATATCCTGAACTCTTCTGCTAAAAGTTGCTTTGAGATAACTAATAGGGCCAGGCGTGGTGGCACACGCCTTTAAACCCAGCACTTGGGAGGCAGAGGTAGGAGGATTGCCATGAGTTTGATGACACCCTGAGAATGCATAGTGATTTCCAGGTCAGACTTGGAAGAGAAGGCGCTTTCTTGAGGATCAGGTAAAAGAAAATCAAAACATTGGAGATGGGCTAGAGCTAAAAGAGACTGGGCTGTGTATTTCCCAAATACTGCCTATGGCCAACCATTCAAGCTCACTGCGTGGATTCCCAAACCCAACCCGCTAGAGATGAGGGGGCCTAGGGAGAAAAGGGGGTTTGGCTCACACAAATTGGCATGATATGAAAAGTCAGCAAAAACCACTGGGTGGCAGCGTGGTGTTCAGCTCTGTAGTGGCTGCCCCTGCCCCTGCCCCTGCCCCCGTAGCTGGGGCTGAGCCTGTCTGTTGCCTCTTCTGAGTGGCTGGCAACAAGTGTGGCCATGCAAAATACCTCAGTGGGTGGGAGCCTTATGTCACTCAGGCCGGGGCAGGGGGTCTGGCGAACTTCCAAGGGCTCCAACCCAGGCTCCCACTGGCCAGCTAAGAGTCAGACACTCAGGGAAGAACCCAATCCCACTCCTCCCCTTCCCAAAAGCGGAGCCAAGCGCAGCTCATGAATCACAACTCCCTCATGCCAGGGCTCTTCCTCCATCACTGTTCACTGCCAAAGCTCTGTCCAGAGGGGCAAGCGAGGGCCCAGCTTTGGGCACCAGGGCAGGACCTGGGCCTCTACAGGTGTTAGGCTGAGTGACCCTCAGGGCATTTGGGGGATGGGTTGTTTGGGAGGCCCTCTGGAGACAATCAGTAGCTGGGCTCCCTGAAAGAGGGAGTAACCTTCAAGGGAGAGGGCCACCCTGAGGCTGTTGTGCTCTTAGGGAGGAGGGAGGGGGCCTGTGGAGATGAATTCACATCCTGTGACTGCGCCTCACACCGAGCAGCAGGAACAGCAACAGGGAGGGTGTGAGGATATTACCTGTTTGATCACTGCCGGAAAGCTGGAACTGGCCAACTTTTGCTATCATCAGGCTTAGAAGTTTCAAGGACTATTGGAAGAGGACTGGGAGGGGGCCAGGGCCGGGCGCGCTCCTCCGCGTTGTCTCCTCCTCCCCCCCCGCCCGCGCCCGTGGCCTCTCTCCCGAGGGACCGCCCCCGCGCCCTTGATCTCGCTCCCCCTCCCTCCTCAGGCACTCTCCGTGCTGCACAGGGCGGGGGATGCCTCCAACTCCAACAGGAGAGGCTTGGACTTGCACAGTGTCCTCGGGGCTCAGGGCCACAAAGCCCACCTGAAGGCCGCACAGTCTCCTCAGCCTGCCAGTCAGTGCAGCCTGCCATCCCTGCCTGGGACTGTGGCGTCGGCTCGGACACAGACTGCCAGCCGCCCGCGGGCGCCGGACCACGGCGCTCCTCGGCGGAAACCCGAGCGCCAGAAACCCAGGCCCAGCGCAGGCCAAGAAGAGCCTAGGCCGGTGGCGGCTCAGAGAAGGGCCCGAGGCGAACCCACCGAGGGGCCCAAAAGAACGGGTGCTGTGGGCGTCGTGGCTGTGGCTGCAGTTGTCCCTGCTCGCTCCTCCGTCAGAATAGACCAGCCGAGCACAAGAAATCCCATGCCTGCCGGTGTGTCCGCAGCCTGAGCAAAGGCAGGACCAGCTGCGACAAAAACAAGTTAAATGTCTCTTCCGGGTCCAACTCTGACTCCAGAAGCGGCACAGAAGGAGACGAGGTGGGAAGGGGCTTTTGTCTTTTGACATGTCCCCCTTAGATTGGAGGATGGTGGAGGGTTGGGGCGACCTTGTCAGGGAGTTTGAAGGCCAGCTTGTGCGGAGGAGGCCGCCTAGCAGGTGTGCGTGGTGCGAAGGTGGTGGCTTTCTCACCTCTGTCACTGTGAAGGGCTTGTTGCAGTGAAATTGCCCTGGGACAGATGCAGAGACCCAAAGCATATCCTGAACTCTTCTGCTAAAAGTTGCTTTGAGATAACTAATAGGGCCAGGCGTGGTGGCACACGCCTTTAAACCCAACACTTGGGAGGCAGAGGTAGGAGGATTGCCATGAGTTTGATGACACCCTGAGAATGCATAGTGATTTCCAGGTCAGACTTGGAAGAAGGCGCTTTCTTGAGGATCAGGTAAAAGAAAATCAAAACATTGGAGATGGGCTAGAGCTAAAAGAGACTGGGCTGTGTATTTCCCAAATACTGCCTATGGCCAACCATTCAAGCTCACTGCATGGATTCCCAAACCCAACCCGCTAGAGATGAGGGGGCCTAGGGAGAAAAAGGGGTTTGGCTCACACAAATTGGCATGATATGAAAAGTCAGCAAAAACCACTGGGTGGCAGCGTGGTGTTCAGCTCTGTAGTGGCTGCCCCTGCCCCTGCCCCTGCCCCGTAGCTGGGGCTGAGCCTGTCTGTTGCCTCTTCTGAGTGGCTGGCAACAAGTGTGGCCATGCAAAATACCTCAGTGGGTGGGAGCCTTATGTCACTCAGGCCGGGGCAGGGTCTGGCGAACTTCAAGGGCTCCAACCCAGGCTCCCACTGGCCAGCTAAGAGTCAGACACTCAGGGAAGAACCCAATCCCTCCTCCCCTTCCCAAAAGCGGAGCCAAGCGCAGCTCATGAATGCAACTCCCTCATGCCAGGGCTCTTCCTCCATCACTGTTCACTGCCAAAGCTCTGTCCAGAGGGGCAAGCGAGGGCCCAGCTTTGGGCACCAGGGCAGGACCTTGGGCCTCTACAGGTGTTAGGCTGAGTGACCCTCAGGGCATTTGGGGATGGGTTGTTTGGGAGGCCCTCTGGAGACAATCAGTAGCTGGGCTCCCTGAAAGGGGAGTAACCTTCAAGGGAGAGGGGCCACCCTGAGGCTGTTGTGCTCTTAGGGAGGAGGGAGGGGGGCCTGTGGAGATGAATTCACATCCTGTGACTGCGCCTCACACCGAGCAGCAGGAACAGCAACGGGGAGGTGTGAGGATATTACCTGTTTGATCACTGCCGGAAAGCTGGAACTGGCCAACTTTTGCTATCATCAGGCTTAGAAGTTTCAAGGACTATTGGAAGAGGACTGGGAGGGCCAGGGCTGGAGCGCGCTCCTCCGCGTTGTCTCCTCCTCCCCGCCCGCGCCCGTGGCCTCTCTCCCGAGGGACCGCCCCGCGCCCTTGATCTCGCTCCCCCTCCCTCCTCAGGCACTCTCCGTGCTGCACAGGGCGGGGATGCCTCCAACTCCAACAGGGAGGCTTGGACTTGCACAGTGTCCTCGGGGCTCAGGGCCACAAGCCCACCTGAAGGCCGCACAGTCTCCTCAGCCTGCCAGTCAGTGCAGCCTGCCATCCCTGCCTGGGACTGTGGCGTCGGCTCGGACACAGACTGCCAGCCGCCCGCGGGCGCCGGACCACGGCGCTCCTCGGCGGGAAACCCGAGCGCCCAGAAACCAGGCCCAGCGCAGGCCAAGAAGAGCCCTAGGCCGGTGGCGGCTCAGAGAAGGGCCCGAGGCGAACCCACCGAGGGGCCCCAAAGAACGGGTGCTGTGGGCGTCGTGGCTGTGGCTGCAGTTGTCCCTGCTCGCTCCTCCGTCAGAATAGACCAGCCGAGAGCACAAGAAATCCCATGCCTGCCGGTGTGTCCGCAGCCTGAGCAAAGGCAGGACCAGCTGCGACAAAAACAAGTTAAATGTCTCTTCCGGGTCCAACTCTGCTCAGAAGCGGCACAGAAGGAGACGAGGTGGGAAGGGCTTTTGTCTTTTGACATGTCCCCCTTAGATTGGAGGATGGTGGAGGTTGGGGCGACCTTGTCAGGGAGTTTGAAGGCCAGCTTGTGCGGAGGAGGCCGCCTAGCTGGTGTGCGTGGTGCGAAGGTGGTGGCTTTCTCACCTCTGTCACTGTGAAGGGCTTGCTGCAGTGAAATTGCCCTGGGACAGATGCAGAGACCCAAAGCATATCCTGAACTCTTCTGCTAAAAGTTGCTTTGAGATAACTAATAGGGCCAGGCGTGGTGGCACACGCCTTTAAACCCAGCACTTGGGAGGCAGAGGTAGGAGGATTGCCATGAGTTTGAGGCCACCCTGAGGCTGCAGAGTGATTTCCAGGTCAGCCTGGGCTACAGTGAGACCCTACCTCATAAAAAAAAAAAAAAAAGATAAGAAGAGCTGGAAATGACTCAATGGTTAAAGGCCCTTGCTTGTAAAGCCTGTTGGCCTAAATTTGGTTCCTCAAAACCCAGGTAAAGCCAAATGCACATAGTGACACATATATCTAAAGTTTATTTGTAGGCGAGAGACCCTGGCATGCCCATGCACACACTCTTTCTCTTTCTCTCTACTCACAAATAATTTTTAAAATATTCCAAAACGACAACAAAGAAGGTTTAGAATATTGTAAAATAATGAAGTTCTAGAAATATTCTGAATTTCATTTATCATTATTTTCCATTAGATTTTACTATGACCAAACCTGGTTTCAGACCTATATTTGTTTTATAGTTGTCAAGTAATTCGTTCATAAGGAAAAATTTAGAGCGTTCAGATTTTTTAATGATGGGCTTATATAATGGGATTGTGATTTATTACTTCTCAAAAATAATTATCGTGTTTCATTGTACAGTTTTCTGTCAGTCTACGAATGTTTTGAGCACCTGCTGTGAGCAAGGCATATATGACATATACACGACATACTCAAGATATTACACTTATTTCCTGTACATTGCATTGTCAGATATTAGTACAGAATTCCGGCTTGAAATCTGTGCAATTAGTTTCCTTTATCTCACGTAACAAAGGGCACAGCTTTACTATGACAAGTATTGAATAAAGCACCACCAGTGGCTTGTGGTGGGAATACTTGTACTTTGAACCATACAGTATGTACTAGCTCCTCTTTGGTAAGTACCCTGATTTTAAGAGAAAGATACACTGTAGGCTCAGCAAGGAGTACTTCCTCATTAATATTTTTCATTCGTGTTATCCTATCCTATCTACTGCAGAGAATATACATGCACAGAAACAGTGATCCGAGAACACTCTTCTTAGGCATGCACTGACATTTCTATATTTTTGTTTATGGAAATTTATCATCCTCAGTAAACTTACAAAACAGGATAAAAATTATCAGCCTTGGTCCATGACTCCTGAGAGAAAGGTGCACAGCTATTTTCAAAAGATGTGTGTGATAAGCACTATGCTTTAAAAATGTACTCTCTTCTTTATGTTGATGGTGTGGGAGGAGTAGACAGCTAGTAGTGGGAGGACACCCACTGGTTGTCTCAAGTGAGTGGTGTGTGGTTGTGAGGAGAGCTTGGGTGTAAATTTCATGCAGTCAGACCTTCCAATGAAGAGATGAAGGCCTCATTGGCACCATTTGGATTCCCACTTGTAACTATTTTGCAGGAAAAAAATTGATAAAATACCCCTTCTTTTTCAGTCAGTGTCTTACTCTAGTGTGGGGTGTCCTGGAACTCACTTTGTAGCCCCAGGCTGACCTCAAACTCACGATGATCCTCCTGCCTCAGAGTTTCAAGTGCTGGGAATAAAGGCATGCACCACAAAACCTGCCTCCTTGTTTTTATTGATTTAATCTTTGTTCTTCAAGACTAAAATTAGACCCCTCTCAAGACTGACTTGGAAAATTTATGTTCTTTAATAAAATCTTCTCCGGGAGAATATGACTTATTATTGCAAGGTCTAGATATGTTTGGAGGAGGTTTAGATTGGAAATTATATAGATTATTGTCGGGAGCCATTTGATCTTGACTTAACTTCTGTTTGACAATGGGCTAAAGATAAGCAGAATGGTTGGCCAACCAGAGATCAGTTACCTGCTCAGAATATGGAAATTGGGGAGGAAGTGTTCCTTTGATCTAAAGGCAAAGATTTAACTGTTTTGTGATGCAGTTTTTCTGAGAAATCCTTTATTTACCATTTGTTCCATTGCATCCTTGTGCTCTGAGAAGAAGTATAAAAACGCTAAACTAAATAAAGTTGGGGCCTAGGTATTGACGGACAGCCCTCCCAAATTCATCTCTTGTCTCTCTTGTCTTTCTTTTTCGTTAATCCTCACTCCCCACTCAGGGAATGCTTGAATCTGCCAGTGGGCTCTGGCAGATTATTTAAATGAAGATATTCGACCAATAATGTCTCTCTCTCTCTCTCTCTCTCTCTTTTTTTTTTTTTTTTTTGGTTTTCGAGGTAGGGTCTCACTCTGGCCCAGGCTGACCTGGAATTAACTATGTAGTCTCAGGGTGGGCTTGAACTCGGCAATTCTCCTACCTCTTCCTCCCGAGTGCTGGGATTAAAGGTGTGTGCCACCACGCCCGGCTAATAATGTCTCTTCTAAGAGTATAGGAATCACTTCCCAACTGACTGGTATCTCTGTCCTTGGCAGTGTAAATTTAGTCAACTACCTAGGGAAGCAGTTGAAAAGCTTAGTTTTTGACTGGAGAGATGGCTTCGTGGTTAAGGTACATGCCTACAAAGTCAAAGGTCTGAGGATGTAATCCCTAGTACCCATGGAAGTCAGATGCACAAGGTGCCATGTGCATCTGAAGTTCATTTGCTGCAGCTGAAGACCCTGACATGTCCATTCTCTCTCTCTTTCTCTCTCTGTCTCTCTCTCTCTCTCTCAAATAAATAAATTTAAGAAAAAATTATTAAAATAGCTTACTTTTATAAAGGATGATGCTATTTAATGTGCAAAACACTTCCTTGTGGTAGATCACCAAGAAGCATCAGTATTCCTCATTCTGATTCTATAAACTAGGGTACTGAGTCTAGAGTCTTCCATTGTACCTGGAGTCTTTGAGAATATGTACTTATAGCCCCAGATAAATGACTGTAATGGAAACCATGAGTCAAGTACACTAGAAGGTAGAATGAGGCTTTAGTTTTTATGTGGCTACATGTCTATGTACATACTTGTCCAGTCCATACTACCTTTAGGGAGCCAGATTCTCCTGTGGAACACATTGGAAAACTATGAAATCAAGAAGTGTAACCTTTTCACTTTCTATGAATTTTCAGCTCTCTTTAACCTCATCCCTGTGGGTCTTTGAGTGGTGGCTGTTGAAGGAGTTCAAACCAAGCTCTATTTGGCAGGGAACAGTGAGGGACACTTGTACACCTCAGTAAGTCTGTGTGTGGATGCTTTCCCTATCCTGTTTTTCATCTGCTATGAAATAAAATGTGCTGTCTGTGTTTTCCGTTCAGATATTCGTGAGGAGATGAATATTGGTTTGTATGGAAATAGGTTGGTTTGGAAAGGCAAGATTAACTAATTAATCATTTGAAGTTAACATGTGTAATCTAAAATCCAAAATTCACTGAAAAGTTTTCATACAGTGCCATTGGGTTATACATATCATAAAATGGTCTTCTGGCTTTGTGGATGTAGGAAACAAAGCTATTTCTTACCTATATAAACAAATATTTTCCACCTTTATCCCTAAAAGAACTAATTAGATCTCTCTCTCTCTCAAATCAACTCTAAGACACAAAGACCAGTACTAGAAGTGCTTTTGAGGATTGGTTGCTCATCTGTTCAATTAGCACAGTTGCCATCTGTCTCTACTTATTTTCAATTTTTCAAATTATTTTAATTGTAAAAAATTATGGAATACAGTGTCATAATTCAGTGAGTGTACAGTGTGTAATGATCAAACCAGGGAAATAAGCATTTCCATCTTTTTAAATACTTTGTAAGTAATTTTTGATTAATATAACCATTTCTCGTGTACTTTGTGCTATTTCAATACATTTATACAATATTCACTAATTGTATCAGGATAATTAATCGTTCTTGTCTTTAACACCATTTTCTGGAGCTTTCAAGCTCCTGTTAATTCATGATATATCCACACTACCTTTTCTTCAAGAACAAGTTAACCTATTTCTTCATAAAAACTCTCAGAATGTTTTATCAGGTGGATTTATTAATAATATAGGCCACAAATGAGTAAATAACATGGGGCCAAATTAATCATTTTTAAGCATACTGACATTTAATTATAAGCATAGTGGTAAAAGTAAGATTTTATTTATTATTTTTTTGAGGTAGGGTCTTGGTAATAGCCCAGGCTGACTTGCAATTCACTATTTAGTCTCAAACTGGCCTCAAACTCACAGCAATCATCCTACCTCTTTGTGAGTAAAGGTGTACACCACCATGTTCAATGATTTTATTTATTTATTTTTAATGTTGACTGATTACTTGCAAATGTATAACATTGTAAGGCCCGGCTGCCTAGATAGCACTGCTATATTTACAGTTCCCAGTGATTTTTGGTTTTGTTTGTTTTGTTTTTCAGGTATGATC
>JAEOAD010001016.1:0-10949 GCA_036365145.1 Orientallactaga sibirica
ACTATGCCTGGCATTTTAGGCAATGTAAAGTCAAAGCTTCAGTCTGTTTCGATGTAATTCATTTGATTCATTGTATATTTTAGTGTTTCTTTCTTTCTCTGTTGCTTGCTTGTTGAGTCTTTGCTGTCTGTCCTTCTTCCTTCCTTTCCTTCCTTCCTTCCTTCTTCTTCAACTTCCTTCCTGCTTCCTTCTTTTTTTTTTCTTTTTGTGATTTTTGCTTTGCGATGTTTGCAAGTGTGACTGAATGAAGAAATGACATACTGGCGATTTTTCCATGCCTTGCCCTTGGTGTGGTCCCATCCACCACACCTGCATCACCGTGTTGTCAGAAGGTTTTCAAGCGCCTCCTTCTGGCGACTCCTCGTGCCTCAAGGTACACTTTCCAAGTCTGAGCTTCTCGATTCCTTCTGCCTCTCTTCATCTCATAAGGCTTATAAGGAATTAAAGGGGAATTTCTGGGCTGGAGAGAATACTTAGGGGTTAATGCGCCTGGCTAACCCTAAGGTGCAAAGTTCGAATCCTGAGTGGGATTTCCAGTCTCCAGAGTGCCACGTTTAGTCAGATGCAAAGTTACGCAAGGGTGCAATGCCGCACTTGGACACAAGGGGCGCGCGCATCTTGATTCGTGCACAGAAGCTGAGACACTGCCTGCTCGCCCATCTCTGACACTCACCAGGTCTGCTGAGTTACCAGAAGTGTGAGACTCACTCAGCAGGCAGAAAAGGCGCTCCAAAACTCCTACTGAATATCTTAAAACCTCTGTCAGTTCTGGAGGTCCCAGACAGATGTGAGCAGATGACTCAATTCTTGTCAGGCGTTTTCTCCCACGCAGAGTCCCTGGAACACCAGGCCTTCTCCTGGCCCGTCTGGCCCCAGATTCTCCAACCTCGGTCGGCGGCCGCGGTCGCAGTTAAGATCTTTCGTTCAACGCTCAAATGGCCGCCTGAGTTTGGACTGCTGAGCCAGGGGACAGGCGGTGGCGGAAGAGGTCTTTTTTTGGTGACAGACGATATCTCGACATTTCATGCCACTTCGCTCTTAATTCTGAGCCACCAGGCATGTGAAAAAATGAGCAAACCTGGTCCCAGAGGGTGTATTTTCTAGGAATGGCTTGTACTAACTGGAGATCGTGGAGGCCCGTGAGGAAAGAACCTCGAGGAGTTAGAAGCCGCTAGGGCCAGGGCTGTGATACTCAGGTAGAGATTTAAGTCTTCCAGAACTAGGTCAGCAGCTTGAGCCACTGTCTAAGCCTGTCATTGTTGTTGTTGATAAGCAGAGGACTCAGGTTTTCTGTGAAGTGAGCTCGGTGTGGGTAGGATCCTGGAAGAGTAGAAACTCCGTGGTCTGAGAAGCAGTGTTCTTTTACTTATCTCATACAGAATATATACACATATGAATAATTCTCTTGATACATATAACTTATAAATGTCTGAGTTCATATATGAATATATGGAAAATTTATACATATATTAGATATATAAATATATATTATGTATTTACGTACATGATATACATAAATATAATTACATGTATTTACATTTTTATAAATTATTCATAATACATAATACATACATACTAATATATATAATTATAGGTGAATGTATCTAAATTTTATATATATCTCAATAGGATTAGGTTTAAGACCATATGTAAATGTGTGTCCATCAACACAGAAACATACACACACACCACGTGCACACACACACACACATATACATATACATACATGCATACATACATACATACATAATTTTTGGAGGTACAAGGTAGCAATGGCTGTAGCCGGGCTAACACAAATTCACTGAGGAATCTCAGGCTGTGAACACTTCCAGCCAAAAGCCTTATAACATGTACTTATTCTGGTGGTTTCCTGGAAATGTTAGAATAACTTCTAAAGTGTCCAATCTCAGAATTCAATCCATCTAATGTCCTAAAATACATAGTAAGTGCCAGCAGAGCATTCTCTGGATCTCAGTTGAAGGGAGGCTTCTGTGATGTCGACTTTTCGTGTGATGACCCCATGTTGACTCTGTCCTTGTGTCTGTGTTATTATCTTTCCCAGGTGATCTGCTGGAAAGTTTCACAAGAGACAGCACTGAATTTTCTCTATCATGAAAAAGGCCTCCATAGCCATCTGTGTGTCTCCTGCAAAGATGGAACAAATAGGAGTTTTCTGTAATTTTCAAGATTATCGAATTGTCTCCTTAGCAGGACCTAATAGACGTTTGCCAAATGGGTTGTGTGTCATCGCTTAGCTTACCACTATGCCTGGCATTTAGAGGCAATGTAAAGTCAAAGCTTCAGTCTTTTCGATCGTAATTCATTTCATTCATTGTATATTTTAGTTTTCTTTCTTTCTCTGTTGCTTGCTTGCTTGGTCTTTGCTGTCTATCCTTCTTCCTTCCTTTCCTTTCTTCCTTCTTTTCCTTTCTTTCCTTCCTTCCTTCCTTCCCTTGTTTTTTTCCTGTTGGTGATTTTTGCTGCGATGTTTGCAAGTGTGACTGAATGAAGAAATGACATCCTGGCGATTTTCCATACCTTGCCCTTGTTGGTCATCACCACACCTGCATGCACCGTGTTGTCAGAAGGTTTTCAAGCGCGCCTCCTTCTGGCGACTCCGTGCCTCAAGGTACACTTTCCACGTCTGAGCTTCTCGATTCCTTCGCCTCTTCAGCTCATAGGGCTTATAAGGAATTAAAGGAATTTCTGGGCTGGAGAATACTTGGGATTAATGCGCCTGGCTACAACCACAAGAACATGGTTCAGATCTGGTGGGATTTCGGTCTCCAGGTGCCACGTTTAGTCAGATGCAAAGGGATTGCGCGGGGTGCAATGCCACTGGCCCCGGACTGTGAGGCGCGCACATCTTGTATTTCTGCACAGCAGCTGGGACACTGCCTGCCAGCCTGTCTCGACACTCCACCAGGTCTGCTGAATTTTACCAGAAGTGTGAGCCTCACTCAGGTAGAAGAGCAGCTCAAAGCTCGACTACTGAATATCTTTAAACCTCTGGCTGTATCAGTTCTGGAGTTTTGGACAGATGTGAGCAGATGACTCGGAGTGCTTGTCGGAGCCGTTTTCTCCACGCAGAGAGTCCCTGGAACACTGGGCCTTCTCCTGGCCCGTCCGGCTCCATATTCTCATAACCTCAGGTGAACACAGTGTCGCGAGTCACCCGAGGTTAAGAAATCTGCTCATTCAAAAAAGCGCTCCAAGAGCGCCCTGAGTTTGGACTGCTGAGCCAGAGGACAGGCGGTGGTAGAGGTCTTTTTGGAAATGGGCGATATCACACATTTCATGCCATGCTCTTAATTCTGAGCCTGCGGAGGATGTCTGAAAAATGAACAAACAGGTCTGAGGGTGTGTTTCCCGAGATGGCCCCAGCCCCAGCAGGAGATGGGCGTGGAGGGCTGACGGGAAGGGCCTCGAGGAGTTTAGAAGCCGGCCGCTGAGACCAAGGCCCTGCTTGAAATACTAAGGTAGAGAGATTTTAAAAATCTTCCCGGGGCTCTGAGTCCCAATGACTTGGACCCACTGTCTCGCCTGTCATTGTTGTTGATGACGAGAGGGACTCAGGTTTTCTGAAGTGAGCTCGGGTGCCGGTTGGGATCCTGGAAGGGGAGAGTGAGAACTCCGTGAGGTCATGAGGAACAGTGTTCTTTTACTGCCCTTTCACCCAGAATATATACACATATGAATAGATATTTAAATTATATATAAACTTATAGGTAAATGTCTGAGTTCATATATGAATATACAGGAAATTTATACATATATTAGATATATAAATATATGTTATGTATTTACGTATATGTTTCATAAAATATAATTACATGTTTTTAGATTTTATCACGTAATTCATAATACATAATACATACATATACTAATATATATAATTATAGGTGAATGTATATGAAATTTTTTATATATATCTCAATGAGATTTAGGTTCAAGGCCATATGTAAATGTGTAACCACCATCAACACAGAAACATGCACACACCACACACACACACACACACACACACATATACATACATACATACATACATACATACATACATATAATTTTTGGAGGGTACAAAGGTAGCAATGTGTGTGAGCTAACACAGAATTCACTGAGGAATCTCAAGGCTGGCCTTGAACTTCCAGCCAAAACAACCATAACATGTACTTAATCACAATTGGTTTCCTGGAGAAAGTTAGAATAACTAGAAATTATCAATCTCAAGTCAATCCTTCTAATGTCCTAACATACACTTAGTAAGTGCCAATGAGCATTCTCTGGATCTCAGTTGAAGGGAGGCTTCTGTGATGTCGACTTTTTAGTGTGATGACCCCATGTGACTCTGTCAATGTCTGTGTTATTATCTTTTTTTAGGTGATCTGCTGGAAAGTTTCTTAAACCAGCACTGAATTTCCTCTATCATGAAAAAAGCCTCCATAGCCATCTGTGTGTCCTGCAAGATGGAACACACTTAGAATTTTCTGTAATTTTCAAGATTGCTCCGAATTGTCTCATAGCAGGACTAATAGACGTTTGCCGATAGGTTGTGTGTCAGCCAGCCAGCTTACCACTATGCCTGAACAGGCAATGTAAAGTCAAAAACTTCAGTCTTTTTCGATAGTAATTCATTTGATTCATTGTATATTTTAGTTTTTCTTTCTTTCTCTGTTGCTTGCTTGCTTGAGTCTTTTGCTATTGTCCCTCTTCCTTCCTTTTCTTCTTCTTTCCTTCCTTCCTTCCTTCCCTTGTTTTTTCTTTTTGTTATTTTTGCTTATGCATGTTTTGCAAGTGACTGAATGAAGAAATGACATACTGGCGATTTTTCCATACCTTGCCCTTTGTTGTGGTCCATCACCACACCTGCATCCACCGTGTTGTCAGAGCTTTTCAAGCGCCCATGCATCTGCGTTCTCAAGGTACACACTTCTTCTGTCTGAGCTGCGATTCCTTCTGCCCACTCTTCAGCTCATAAGGCTTATAAGGAATTAAAGGGAATTTCTGGGCTGAAGAATATGTTTAGGGTGCTTCTAACCTAAGAACACTGGTTCGAATCCTGGTGGGATTTCGCAGTGCCGCGTTTGATCACACAGATTAAAGTTCGCATGGTGGAATGCGCGCGGACACAAGGGGCGCGCACATCTTATGTTTCTGCACACAACTTGAGACACTGCCTGCCGCCCATCTCCGACACTCCACCAGGTCTGCTGGGTTACCAGAAGTGAGCCTCACTCAGGAAGAGAGGGCGCTCAAAACTCCTACTGAATATCTCAAACGTCTGTATCCCGGTTCACTGGGAGGTCCCAGACGAATGTGAGCTGATGACTCAGGTGCTTGTCGAGACGTTTTTCTCCCACGCAGAGAGTCCCTGGAACACCCAGGCCTTCTCCTGGCCCGCCCAGATTCTAACCCGTGACTGCCATTCACCCGAGGTTGGGGAGAATCTGCTCGTTCCAAAAACGTCCAAAATGGCCGCCTGAGTTTAAACTATTGAGCCATAGGGGACAGCGGTGAGAGTGGAAGGTCTTTTGGAAATGGAGCTGATATCTTACATTTCATGCCATCACTTTAGTTACAGAGCCTACCGGAAGGGGGATGTCTGAAAATGAACAAACAGGTCACAGAGGTGTGTTTTCCTAGGGAATGGCCCAGCCTAACTAAGGAGATCGTGGAGGGCTGATGGAAAGGGCCTCGAGGAAGTTAGAAGCCGGCCGCTAGAGACCAAGGCCCTGCTTGAAATACTAAGGTAGAGAGATTTTAAAATCTTCCCGGGGCTCTGAGTCCAATTACTTGGACCACTGTCTCGCCTGTCATTGTTGTTGATGACGAGGGACTCAGGTTTTCTGAAGTGAGCTCGGTGTCGGTGCAGGATCCTGGAGGAGTGAGAACTCCGTGAGGTGCGAGGAACAGTGTTCTTTTACTGCCTGCTCACCCAGAATATGTAAATGTCTGAGTTCATGAATATACAGGGAAATTTATACATATATTAGAAATATAAATATATGTTATGTATTTACGTATATGATATGCATAAAATATAATTACATGGCTCTTAGATTTATACGTATTCATAATATATACATACATATACTAATATATAATTATAGGTGAATGTATATAATTTTTATATATATCTCAATAGATTAGGTTTAAGGCCATATGTAAATGTGTGTCCATCAACACAGAAACATACTCGCACACTACACTTACTGCACACACACACACACATATACATACATACATACATAAGCATATATACATACATACATACATAATTCTTGGAGGGTATATAGCAATGTGTGTAGCCCGGCTAATACAGAATTACCTGAGGAATTTGCAGGCTGGCCTTGAACTTCCAGCCAAAGCCTTATAACATACGAACAGCAATTGGTTTCCTGGAAAAGTTAGGAATAATCCTAAGAAGTGTCAATCCAGAATTCAATCTTCTGATAGTCACAACATGCCAGTGGTGTGACATTCCTGCGGATCCAGTTTGAGGAGGCTTCTGTGATGTGATGCACAAAGTGTGATGACCCCATGTGACTCTGTCCTTGTGTCTGTGTTATTATCTTTCCCAGGTAGTCTGCAGGAAAGTTTCTTAAATCAGCACTGAATTTTCTCTATCATGAAAAGGCCTCCACTGCCATCTGTGTGTCTCACTGCAAAGATGGAACACATAGGAATTTCTGTAATTTTCAAAGATTATCGAATTGTCTCCTTAGCAGGACTAATAGACGTTTGCCAAATGGGTTGTGTGTCATCAGCAAAACACCTATGCCTGGCATTTAGTAGTATAAGTCAAAGCTTCAGTCTTTCGATAGTAATTCATTTGATTCATTGTATATTTTAGTTTTCTTTCTTTCTCTGTTGCTTGCTTGCTTGAGTCTTTTTGCTGTCCTTCTTCCTTCTATTTCTTTCTTCTTTCCTTTCCTTTTCTTTCCTTCCTTCCTTCCTTCACTTCCTTGTTTTTCTTTTTGTTATTTTTGCTTTGCGATGTTTGCAAGTGTACTGAATGAAGAAATGACATACTGGCGATTTTTCCATACGTTGCCTTGTTGCTGATCCATCACCACACCTGCATCCCGTGTTGTCAAGCTTTTCAAGCGCCCTCCTTCTGGCGACTCCGTGCCTCAAGTACACTTTCAAGTCTGGCTTCTCGATTCCTTCTGCCACTCTTCAGCTCATAAGGCTTATAAAGAATTAAAGGGAATTTCTGGGCTGGAGAGAATACTTAGGGGTTAATGCACTTCTGGCCTCTAACCCTAAGAACACTGTCTGAAATCCTGGTGGGATTTCAGTCTCCAGGTGCCCGCGTTTAGTCAGATGCAAAGTTACGCAAGGCAATGCCGCATGGACACAAGGGGCCTTGCCATCTTGATTTCGTGCACAGCAGCTGAGACACTGCCTATTTAAACCCATCCTGACACTCCACCAGGTCTGCTGGGTTACCAGAAGTGTGAGCGCCACCAGGCAGAAAAGGCTCAAAACTCCACAATATCTTAAAACCTCTGTCAGTTCTGAGGTCCCAGACAGATGTGGGCAGATGATCAGGTGCTTGTCCGAGCCCCGTTTTTCTCCCACCAGAGAGTCCCTGAACACCCAGGCCTTCTCTCTGCCTGTCGTCCCCAGATTCTCCCTAACCTCGGGTGCGCCGCGTCACCTGATGTGAGGAATCTGCTCGTTCCAAAAACCTCCAAATGGCTGCCTGAGTTTGGACTGCTGAGCCAAGGACAGGCGGTGAGCGGAAGGGTCTTTTTGGAAATGGAGGCGATATCTTACATTTCATGCCATCACTCTTAGTTACGAGCCTACCGGAAGAGGGGATGTCTGAAAAATGAACAAACAGGTCACAGAGGTGTGTTTTCCTAGGAATGGCCCAGCCTAACTAAGGAGATCGTGGAGGGCTGATGGGAAAGGGCCTCGAGGAGTTAGAAGCCGGCCGCTAGAGACCAAGGCCCTGCTTGAAATACTAAGGTAGTGTTTGGGTCCCCAAGGCCAGCTCAGGAGGACGATAGGGTCTCTGCGAATTGGGGTGAGCAGCAGCGGAATCACGACACAGACTCGGGAGTTGGGTGAAAGTGGGCGAATCCACAAACTCGTTTTATTCAGGAAGTGTATATATGGGTTTTTAAGGGCTGTTAATCCTTGTATGGGGTGAGTCCCCTTTTGGTGACCAATGAGAGCTTGTCTCTGGACAGGACATCTCGTAGTAGGCTTCTCGAGCATGGGGCTGTAACTGTTGTCACATCAAGCCTGCGCAGAAATGCCACTTTTACAGAAGCCACTTCCCTTTGTCTTTTGCCATGCGGTCTTGCTAGGACCAGACTGTATTGTGCCATACATCCTCTTTTTGTTTTATTATTGGCAACCCTGAGAGGGATGGTTTATTGCCAATCCATTGTTGAACCCAGGCCCCAAGGGATCATCATACGTGTGAGTGCCTGTCTTAGGTTGATCCATCTCATGGAGACTTACCGTCATGGGCCAAATGCCACCTAGGTGAGAAACCCGAGGGGATGGCCTGGTATGGTTTTTTGAAAGCCATTGTTGAACCCAGGCCCCAAGGGATCATCACATGTGACAGTGCCTGTCTTAGGTTGCCCCATCTCCTGCTGAATCTTACCCGTCCTGGGCTGGCTGCCATCCTGGTGAGAAAACCCGGAGGGTATGGCCTGGTATGGCCTTTAGCATGAGGTCTGGCTAGGGGCTAGACCTGTATTGTACCATACATATGAGGCTGTTGCCTAGGAGGCATGGAAGGGCCAAGTTGGCGTGGCTCTGTGGCATGTGAACAGTCCCAGCAAGCGAGAATCAACTAGAGAGCCTGAAGAGGAACTGGGGTAGGACAGGTTGCTGGGTGAGTTCACGCTAGCGTCATAGTCAGTAGCATTGAGTGTCATGGTAGCAGCTCAATGTAATGAAAGGAGTTGGAAAGGAATTTATAGCTAGGTGGTGGGGATAAGTTTAAAGTCCATATGCATGTAGTCTGGGGGTCTGGCATCATCTTCTTCAGCAAGGCTGGTCGCTGAGTCAGTGGCTGGTGGAGAAATAAGTTTAAAGTCTGTATGTAGTCTGAGGGATCTGGCATCATCTTCTTCAGCAAGGCTGGTCGCTGAGTCAGTGGCTGGTGGAGGAAATAAGTTTAAAGTCCCGTATGTAGTGTGGGGGTCTGGCATCATCCTCTTCAGTAAGGCTGGTCGCTGAGTCAGTGGCTGGACCGGACGTTTCTGGCAGGAACCCAAACTGGGATCTGTGAAATTTCTGGAAAGACACAAGCATACCCTCGGCCCTGCGTTAAGAGGGTGGGGCCCCTTCCAAATATTAGTAAGAGGATCTTTCGGACTAAGGGTAAAGGGTGTTGTGGTTGATTTGGGATCTCCAATGTTCGTAGGCTGGGGAGAGTCCTGCCTCATCAAAGGTGAAGAAAATTGAGGGTGAAAAGAGCTTCCACTAGGGCCAAGTGGGGGTCCTTGGGCGACATAGTGGACTTTTGTTTTATAATTAGTTCCTTTAGGGTCCGGTTTGTTCTTTCCACGATGCACAGCCTGTCCTTGTGGGTTGTAGGGGATCCCAAGGGAGTGTTTTATTCCCAAAGATTCCATGAAGGATGTGAATTGGGCAGATGTGTATGCAGGGCCATTGTCTGTTTTAATTGACCAGGGCATGCCCATGACTAACATAGCGGTTTTGTTGCCTTAATAACATGGGATGCCTTTCCCCAGAGAGCAATAGCAAAAAATAAGCTTAGAGTAAAGTGTCACAATGACATGGACATGTTGAGGTTACCAAAGGAAGGTATGTGGGTAACATCCATCTGCCAGATAAATTTGGGGTAAGGCCTCTAGGGATTGACTCCTTTGAGGCTGTAGGGGCCCCAGGGGGGCTGGGGGCACATGACTTACAAGTACAGTTAAATGTTTGCATTGGCTGAAGTGTGAGAGTCAGATATAGATTTTTAGGTTAGTGGGGATAGATGGAACCCTTGGTGTAAACGTCTGGCTTGTTCTAAAGGTGGCAAGAGGAGACAGTCAAATTTGTTCACCCAGAATTTCCCATCAGCACAAAGCCAGGCATAGTGTGTGTGAGCGAACATGCTCAATAAACCAAGGGTAGGACCTGTTTTCCATCTGCAACTGTAAAGCAGAGATGGCAATGTCTAGGATGATGAGAGGGCCTGGGATTGGCTAAGGGCAGTACCTTGTCATTTCAACAGTGTAACGCCAACAGGAGAATATGTTGACAGGCTCTTGTTGACAGAGTTTCAAGACTCTGATGATGGCATATAGTTCTAGCTGACTGAATGGGGTTAGGGAACTTAAGGCCTCATCTGATCGATTGCCTCTCTTAATAATTAGCCCATAGGTATGTTTATTGGCATCTGTAAAGGCCGAGGCTGCTAAGGGTATAGGCTGACCGGAAGGCCTGGAGAAATAGTTAGTCTTGATGGGTAAGCCATTTAGGGATTGGAAGTAGTTTGTGGGCGGGGAGGGTGGTTATCTATCTCAGTGGAATCCTGCCATTAGGATGTGGAAAAGGAGGTCCTCCTAAAGAGAAGTTGAAGTTTCCAGACATGGGGATGGGCAGGGGTATTTTGGAGGGTTCTGTATTATAGATTTTGTTAGTGTAGGTACGTGTTTTTAGTAATTGCTGAACATTGCTTGTAAGTTGGTGGTGAGTTTATGGGCCTGTGCCCATGAGGATGTACCAGTAAAGGGCGGTGGTTTGCCAGATGACTCCCAATGGCGCCTGTCGTCCAAGGACTACATTTAGAATTAGACAGATGGGTCATATCTTTACGAGGGTCATAGAAAAGAGGTAGTGGGATATTTCATGTAACAAATTTTGGAGTGATGATTTAGAGGAATTTGAAGGTTGTCAAGTAACTCTAAGGAGGTCATAAAGGGTAGGTGTTCAATAGGAGTGGATGGGTAAAAAAGGATTGAGCC
>JAEOAD010002341.1:0-42923 GCA_036365145.1 Orientallactaga sibirica
ATGAATGTCCCAGCAGCCATGCAGATTCTGTGGGAGGACAGGAGGCAGGAGCTGGTGCTAATATGAAGTCAGCCGCCATGCAGGTCCTAGTAGAGGAGGACAGGAGAGCAGGAGCTGAGAGTGCTAGTATGAAGATCCCAACCATGCGGTCTAGTGAGGACAGGAGGCAGGAGCTGTGTGCTGATGTGAAGGTCCCAGCAGCCATACAGGTCCTAGTGGGAGGACAGTGGAGCAGGGCTGAGTGCTTAGTGTGAAGGTCCCAGCCGTCATGCAGGTCTAGTGGGAGGACAGAGGCAGGAGCTGAGTGCTAATATGAAGGTCCCAGCCACCATGCAGGTCCTAGTAGGAGGACAGCAGAGCAGGGCTGAGTGCTAGTGTGAAGGTCCCCAGCCGCCATGCAGGTCCTAGTTGGAGGACAGAGGCAGAGGCTGAGGTGCTGAGTGTGAAGGTCCCAACCGTCAGCCAGGTCCCTAGTAGGAGGACAGAGGCAGGAGCTAGTGCTAGTGTGAAGGTCCCAGCCGTCATGCAGGTCTAGTGGGAGGACAGCACAGCAGGAGCTGAGTGCTAGTGTGAAGGTCCCAGCCGTCATGCCCTAGTAGGAGGACAGCAGGCAGGGGTGAGTGCTGATGTGAAGGTCCCAGCCGCCATGCAGGTCTTAGTAGGAGGACAGGAGGCAGGAGCTGAGTGCTGGTGTGAGGTCCCAGCCGTCATGCAGGTCCTAGTAGGAGGACAGGAGGCAGGAGCTGAGTGCTAGTGTGAAGGTCCCAGGACTAGTGGGAGGACAGGAGCTGGAGCTGAGTGCTGTGTGAAGGTCCCAGCCGCCATGCAGGTCCTAGTAGGAGGACAGGAGAGCAGGAGCTGAGGAGGTGCTGGTGTGCAAGGTCCCAGCCACCATGCATGTCCTAGTAGGAGGACAGGAGGCAGGAGCTGAGTGCTGGTGTGAAGATCCCAGCCGCCATGCAGGTCCTAGTAGGAGGACAGGAGGCAGGAGCTGAGGTGCTAGTGTGAAGGTCCCAGCCGCCATGCAGGTCCTAGTAGGGAGGACAGGGAGAGCAGGAGCTGAGTGCTAGTGTGAAGATCCCAGCCGCCATGCAGGTCCTAGTGGGGAGGACAGGAGGCAGGAGCTGAGTGCTAGTGTGAAGGTCCCAGCCGTCATGCAGGTCCTAGTGGGAGGACAGCAGAGCAGCAGCTGAGTGCTAGTGTGAAGGTTAGCCGTCATGTCCTAGTAGGAGGACAGGAGGCAGGGCAAGGTCCCAGCCGTCATGCAGGTCCTAGTAGGGAGGACAGCAGAGCAGGAGCTGAGTGCTAGTGTGAAGGTCTGGCAGTCATGCAGGTCCTAGTAGGAGGACAGGAGGCAGGAGGTGAGTGCTAGTGTGAAGGTCCCAGCCATCATGCAGGTCCTAGTAGGAGGACAGGAGAGCAGGAGCTGAGTGCTAATGTGAAGGTCCCAGTCGCCATGCAGAGTCCTAGTAGGAGGACAGGAGGCAGGGCTGAGTGCTAGTGTGAAGGTCCCAGCCGCCATGCAGGTACTAGTAGGAGGATGGGAGAGCAGGGCTGAGGTGCTGAGCCGTCATGCAGGTCCTAGAAGGTCCCAGCCGTCATGCAGGTCCTAGTAGGAGGACAGCAGGCAGGAGCTGAGTGCTAGTGTGAAGGTCCCAGCCGTCATGCATGCAGGTGCTGGTGTGAAGGTCCCAGCAAATCATAGGAGGACAGGAGAGCAGGAGCTGAGTGTGAAGATCCCAGCCGCCATGTAGGAGGTCTGGAGTGCTAGTGTAGGAGGACAGGAGAGGCAGGAGGTGAGTGGGTGTGTGAAGGTCCTAGGCAGGAGGACAGGAGGCAGGAGCTGAGTGCTAGTGTGAAGGTCCCAGCCACCATACAGGTCCTAGTAGGAGGGACAGACCTGGAGGCAGAGCTGGAGTGCTAGTGTGAAGGTCCCAGCCACCATGCAGGTCCTAGTAGGAGGACAGGAGCAGGAGCTGAGTGCTAGTGTGAAGGTCCCATCCAGGTCCATGCAGGTCAGTGGGAGGACAGGGTGCAGGAACTGAGTGCTAGTGTGAAGGTCCCAGCCATCATGCAGGTCCCAGTAGGAGGACAGGAGGCAGGAGCTGAGTGCTAGATGTGAAGGTCCCAGCCGTCATGCAGGTCCTAGTAGGAGGAGGACAGGAGTGCAGGAGCTGAGTGCTAGTGTGAAGGTCCCAGCTGTCATGCAGGTCCTAGTAGGAGGACAGGAGGCAGGAGGTGCTGAGTGCTGAGTGTGAGGTCCCAGTCATGCAGGTCAGATCCCAGAGGACTAGTAGGAGGACAGGCAGGAGCTGAGTGCTAGTGTGAAGGAGGACAGCCTAGTAGGAGGACAGGAGCTGAGCTGCTGCTAGTGTGAAGGTCCCCCAGCCGTCATGCAGGTCCTAGTAGGAGGACAGGAGGCAGCAGGGCTGTGAGAAGGTGCTGCAGGTGTGAAGGTCCCAGCCATCTGCAGGTCCTAGTAGGAGGACAGGAGGCAGGGCTGAGTGCTAGTGTGAAGGTCCCAGCCTGGTCATGCAGGTGTGCTAGTAGGGAGGACAGCAGAGACAGGAGGCTGGGTGCTGGTGTGAAGGTCAGCCGCCATGCAGGTCTAGTAGGAGGACAGGGAGGCAGAAGCTGAGTGCTAGTATGAAGGTCCAGCTGTCATGCAGGTCCCTAGTAGGAGGACAGGAGGCAGGAGCTGAGTGCTGAGTGTGAAGGTCCCAGCCGTCATGCAGGTCTAGTAGGAGGACAGCAGGCAGGGCTGAGTGCTAGTGTGAAGGTCCCATGCAGGTCAGTAAAGGGAGGCAGGGGAGCAGGAGCTAGTGCTAATGGAGGACTAGTAGGAGGACAGGGCAGGGCTGAGGTGCTGGTGTGAAGGCAGGGCCAGATCCCAGCCATCATGCCTAGTAGGAGGACAGGAGGCAGGAGGCTGAGTGCTGAGTGTGAAGGTCCCAGCCGCCATGCAGGTCCTAGTAGGAGGACTGTGCAGGAGCTGAGTGAGTGTGAAGGTCCCAGCCTCCATGCAGGTCCCTGAAGTAGGAGGACAGGATGCAGGAGCTGAGTGCTAGTCTGAAGGTCCCAGCGCCAGCAGGTCTAGGGAGGAGATGAGTGCAGGAGCTGAGTGCTAGTGTGAAGGTCCCAGCCGCCATGCAGGTCCTAGTGGGAGGAGGACAGAGGCAGGGCTGAGTGCTGGTGTGAAGGTCCCAGCCGCCATGCAGGTCTAGTGGGAGACAGGAGGCAGGAGCTGAGTGCTGAGTGTGAGGGCAGTGCAGGTCCAGGAGGACAGGAGGCAGGAGCTGAGTGCTGTGTGTGAAGGTCCCAGCCGCCATGCAGGTCTAGTAGGAGGACAGGAGGCAGGAGCTGAGTGCTAGTGTGAAGGTCCCAGCCGCCATTCAGGTCCTAGTAGGAGGACAGGAGAGCAGGGAGCTGAGTGCATGAGGTCCCAGCCGCCATGCAGGTCCTAGTGGGAGGACAGGGAGGCAGGAGCTGAGTGCTGGTGTGAAGGTCCCAGCCGTCATGCAGGTCCTAGTAGGAGGACAGGAGGCAGGAGGCTGAGTGCTGGTGTGAAGGTCCCAGCCATCATGCAGTCCTAGTAGGAGGACAGGAGAGGCAGGTCCCGGCATGCAGGGTGCTAGTGTGAAGGTCAGCCCAGCCGCCATGCAGGTGCTAGCAGGAGGAGGTCCTGAAAAGTAGGAGGCAGGAGCTGAGTGCTGGTGTGAAGGTCCCAGCCGCCATGCAGGTCCTAGTAGGAGGACAGCAGAGCAGGAGCTGAGTGCTAGTGTGAAGGTCCCAGCCACCATGCAGGTCCTAGTAGGAGGACAGGCAGGGGCTGAGGTGCTAGTGTGAAGGTCCCAGGCTGTCATGCAGGTCCTAGTAGGAGGACAGGAGAGCAGGAGCTGAGTGCTAAGTGTGAAGGTCCCAGCCAGCATGCAGGTCTAGTAGGAGGACAGGGAGGCAGGAGCTGAGTGCTTAGTGTGAAGGTCCCAGCCGCCATGCAGGTCCTGGGTGGGAGGACAGGAGGCAGGAGCTGAGTGCTGGTGTGAGGGTCCAGGACAGAGAGCATGCTGATTGTCCTAGTCAGGAGGACAGTCCTAGCAGGAGGCAGGAGCTGGTGCTGAGTGTGAAGGTCCCAGCCGTCATGCAGGGTCCTGAGTGCAGGGAGGACAGGTCCTAGCGGGAGGAGTGCAGGAGCAGGTGCTGGTGTGAAAGATGCCATGCAGGTCCCTAGTAGGAGGACAGCAGAGCAGGAGCTGAGTGCTAGTGTGAAGGTCCCGGCCGCCATGCAGGTCCTGGGAGGAGGACAGGAGGCAGGGCTGAGTGCTAGTATGCAGGTCCTAGTGGGAGGAGGCCGCTGGGTGCAGAGGTCCCAGCCGTCATGGACTAGTAGGGGACATGCAGAGCAGGAGCTGAGTGCTAGTGTGAAGGTCCCAGCCGCCATGCAGGTCTAGTAGGAGGACAGGAGGCAGGAGCTGAGTGCTAGTGTGAAGGTCCCAGCCGTCATGCAGTTCTAGTAGGAGGACAGGAGAGCAGGGCTGAGTGCTAGTGTGAAGGTCCCAGCCGTCATGCAGGTCCTAGTAGGAGGACAGGAGGCAGGAGCTGAGTGCTAGTGTGAAGGTCCCAGCCGCCATGCAGGTCCTAGTGGGAGGACAGGGAGGCAGGAGCTGAGTGCTAGTGTGAAGGTCCCAGCCGCCATGCAGGTCCTAGTGGGAGGACAGGAGGCAGGAGCTGAGTGCTAGTGTGAAGGTCCCAGCCGTCATGCAGGTCCTAGTAGGAGGACAGGAGAGCAGGAGCTGAGTGCTGAGTGTGAAGGTCCCAGCAGCCATGCAGGTCCTAGTAGGGAGGACAGGAGCAGGAGCTGAGTGCAGTATGAAGGTCCCAGCGTCATGCAGGTCCTAGTAGGAGGACAGAGGCAGGAGCTGAGTGCTGTGTGAAGGTCCCAGCCGCCATGCAGGTCCTAGTAGGAGGACAGGAGGCAGGAGCTGAGTGCTGTGTGAAGGTCCCAGCCGTCGTCATGCAGGTCTAGTAGGAGGACAGGAGGCAGGAGCTGAGTGCTGTGTGAAGGTCCCAGCCGTCATGCAGGTGCCCTAGTAGGAGGACAGGAGGCAGGAGCTGAGTGCTGGTGTGAAGGTCCCAGCCGCCATGCAGGTCCTAGGAGGAG
This sequence comes from Orientallactaga sibirica, assembly GCA_036365145.1. Classification (NCBI taxonomy): domain Eukaryota; kingdom Metazoa; phylum Chordata; class Mammalia; order Rodentia; family Dipodidae; genus Orientallactaga; species Orientallactaga sibirica. Next base: position 5,159 of record JAEOAD010002341.1, read on the forward strand.
GACAGGAGAGCAGGGCTGAGTGCTAGTGTGAAGGTCCCAGCCATCATGCAGGTCCTAGTAGGAGGACAGGAGGCAGGAGCTGAGTGCTAGTGTGAAGGGTTCCAGCCGCCATGCAGGTACTAGGGAGGACAGGAGGCAGGGCTGAGTGCTAGTGTGAAGGTCCCAGCCGCCATGCAGGTCTAGTGGGAGGAGGACAGAGCAGGAGCTGAGTGCTAGTGTGAAGGTCCCAGCTGCCATGCAGGTCCTAGAGGAGGAGGACAGGAGAGCAGGGCTGAGTGCTGGTGTGAAGGTCCCAGCCGCCATGCAGGTCCTAGTAGGAGGGACAGGAGAGCAGGGCTGAGTGCTACAGTGTGAAGGTCCCAGTCGCCATGCAGGTCCTAGTAGGAGGACAGGAGTGCAGGAGCTGAGTGCTGGTGTAGAGTCCCAGCCGTCATGCAGGTCCTAGTAGGAGGACAGCAGGCAGGGCTGAGTGCTGAATGCTAGTATGAAGGTCCCAGCCGTCATGCAGTGTGGTTCTAGTAGGAGGACAGGAGAGGCAGGGGCTGAGTGCTAGTGTGAAGGTCCAGCCGTCATGCAGGTCTTAGTGGGAGCCAGGAGCAGGAGCTGGTGCTTGTGTGAGAGGTCCCAGCCATCATGCAGGTCCTAGTGGGAGGACAGGAGAGCAGGAGCTGAGTGCTAGTGTGAAGTCCCAGCCGTCATGCAGGTCCTAGTAGGAGGAGGAGGCAGGAGGCTGAGTGCTGGTGTGAAGGTCCAGGTCTAGTGTGAGGAGGACAGGAGGCAGGGCTGAGTGCTAGTGTGAAGGTCCCAGCCACAATGGAGGTCCTAGTAGGAGGACAGGAGGGCAGGGCTGAGTGCTAGTGTGGGAGGTTCCCAGGGCCGTCATGAGGTCCCAGCCTGCAGGTCCTAGTGGGAGGACAGAGCAGGAGCTGAGTGCTGTGTGAGGTCCCAGCCACCATGCAGTTCCTAGTGGGAGGACAGCAGAGCAGGGCTGAGGTGCTGGTGTGGAGTCCCAGCCGCCATGCAGGTCCTAGTAGGAGGACAGGGAGGCAGGAGCTGAGTGCTGGTGTGAAGGTCCCAGCTTGCCTTGCAGGTCTAGTGGGAGGACGGGAGGCAGGAGCTGGGTGCTGGTGTGGGTCATCCCAGCAGGCCTAGTATGAGGACAGGAGGCTGCAGGTGCTAGTAGGTCTCAGGACAGTCCTGAAGTAGGAGGTAGGAGCAGGGCTGAGTGCCCAGAGGTCCAGCCACCATGCAGGTCCTAGTAGGAGGACAGGAGGCAGGAGCTGAGTGCTGGTCTGGTCCCAGTGCAGAGTCTAGGGGGACAGGAGCCCATGCTGGTGCTAGTAGGTTCCAGGGGAGTCCTAGTATGAGGACAGGGCAGGGCAGGTGCTGGTGTGAAGGTCGGCCGTCATGCAGGTGCTAGTGGGAGGGGACAGGAGGGCAGGGCTAGGTGCTGGTGTGAAGGTCCCAGCCGCCATGCAGGTCTAGTAGGAGGACAGCAGACCTGGAGCTGGGTGCTGGTGTGAAGGTCCCAGCCACCATGCAGGTCTTAGCGGAGAGGACAGGAGAGGCAGGAGCTGAGTGCTAGTCTGAGAGTCCCAGCCACCATGCAGGTCCTGAAGTAGGAGGACAGGAGGCAGGGCTGAGTGCTGGTGAAGGTGAAGGTCCTAGTATGAGGACAGCAGCCAGGTCATGTCAGCCGCCATGGTCCTAGTAGGAGGACAGGAGGCAGGGCTGAGTGCTAATATGAAGGTCCCAGCCGTCATGCAGGTCCTAGTATGAGGACAGGAGAGCAGGAGCTGAGTGCTAGTGTGAAGGTCCCAGCCGCCATGCAGGTCTAGTAGGAGGACAGCAGAGCAGGAGCTGATTGCTAGTGTGAAGGTCCCAGCCGCCATGCAGGTCTAGTGGGAGGACAGGAGGCAGGGCTGAGTGCTAGTGTGAAGGTCCCAGCCGCATGCAGGTCTAGTGGGAGGACAGGTGGCATAGCAGTTAATAAAAGAAGGCCAGTTGACTAGCTGCCCAAACTTGGAGGTCAGGACAGCAGGAAATGGTTCAGAGAGGCTGAAGGCTTGGGTGTAGTATGCCTGGTGGCTCTGGAGTACGTGGAGGTTGATAGGGTCCAGGATTGGAGGCATGACTATGGAGGGCATTCTCTGGTCAAAGGGACCATTGGCAGGATTCATAGCAGGGTGAGAAGCCATGAGTGGACTTCCTTAGATGGCATGGGAAGCCAAATGCTGGAGTTACGCATCCTTTCCATAGATCAGAAAGCACAGTCAGGATGATCTAGGTGTGGTCTGGAATAGACAAGCAGAGGTTTAAGAAGCCCATCAGGGGATGACATAGCAAAGAGAGAGGTGAGAGACAGAGGTTCACGGAAGAGACAGCCTGCAGTGCACCACTGGAGGCTGGCTGGAGGAGTATGGAATGGGCGGCATCCCCTGAAGAGACCATGTAAAATTATGACTTCTGCAGCCAAAAGAGGATGGCATAGGAAGAAGTAGGCTGGCCTGTGTTATGAGTCACCTTAATGGGATCTGTAGAAGTGACTCATGTACTCACTGTCCTCTATGAATACGCAGAATCCTGCACATACCTGACCCTGTGAGAATCACTTGATGGAGCAGTTCACAGAGAGCTCAGAGTGATCCACAGTGACCTGGGGATATGAGTTCTAGAGGAGAGGAGCACTGATGAGTGGCAGCTGGTGGCTGTCCCTGTCTCTGACTAAAGGGTATTCCATTGCACCTGTAGAGACAACCAAAGGAGTGTAAGGAGGGAAGAAGCCGGTGGAGTGGGCCTGTGGGCATCTGACAGCGACTGTGAGAGACTTGGAATCTGGCCAGGTCCTCTGGCTGGCTGCATGGGATGCTTGGGTAGGAGTGCACAGCAGTGAGTATTAAGCATCTCTGGTGTGACTTTTTCTCCTCTCACTTATGGCCAATTCACGTCACAGAAAACTACCTTCCTTGAAGTCCATACCTAATGTTGGAATGGGGTTCTAGGGATTCAGGAAGGTTCTTGAACCCCAAATTCTAGGTCATGTCTAATTTTAATCAAACAATTGGAATAATGCCGAGAAGGATAATAATCAAATTATTATATTTAGGAAGTAGGAAGACCAAGGAAAGACACTTACATGGCTTGAGAGCCTACGTGGATGGCCTGAGGAAACTGGAGGCACAGAAAAGAAGTTCAAACTGCTCCTGCCATTTTGGGAAAACAGGAGGAGTAAAAGACCATGTGGAAGAGCCAGGCGTGGTGGTACACACCTTTAATCCCAGCACTCGGGAGGATGCTTCCACGTGAGTTAAGGGCCACCCTGAGACTTCATAGTGAATTCCAAGGTCAGCCTGGGCCAGAGTCAGACCCTACCTCGAAAAACCAAAACAAAACAAAAAGACCATGTGGAAGAAAGTCAGGGCTGGAGCAGGGAATTCTCCCAAAATGGGCTAAGGCAAGCAGGGAAACTCTCACCAGAAGCTGGAAGTTCATGAGTAGTTAGAGCATTGTGTGCCACCGCCTCTACACAAATGTACTTAGGAAGCTTATGGTGGTGGGCCCCTGCATCTGACTCTGGAGACACAGAGGAAGAGGCTGATTAGTTTAGGTTGGGGGCTGTCTCAGGAAGAGGCAAGCCATGACACCAAGATCTGAGGTCTAATGTCGACCCGACCACAATGTTGGATTATATTTAAATCCTAGGACAGAGGCTCCCTCCCAGGAGGACCCAGGTTATTTTGGAAAAACACATGCAGGCCGCTGCAGTTTCCGCTGCGCTCTCCCGCCTCCAGGCGGAATGGCCTAAAGCGGGAGGTGCGAGTTCTGAGGGGATCGGCGACCCCCCGCCCGTCCCCAACTCGTTCCCTGGCAGCCGGCTTCTTCCTGGGGACAATATGTTCAAGAGAATGGCCAGGTGGCCTGTCTGGCAGCTGAGTGAAGGGAGTTACTATCGTTAAACCAATAGTTTATGGTAAAATGTTGTAACTGTTTGGAAAGAAAGAGAAGATAGCCCACACCCATCAGTGACAGTATATATAAAACCATACAAGAAATGAGAGGATATGTCAGCATATGAAGAAAATCCAGTTCTGAAGTGCATGAAAGCTATGGCAATCCTTTAAGAGTTGTTTTATTATTACTCTGTTTCCTGTTACTATAAGCCTCCATATGAAGTTACTGAAACAGGATGGGGCGAATTTGAAATAATCATCAAAATATTTTCATTGACCCTAATGAAAGACCTGTCACCCTCTATCATATTAAAAACTGTTCCAATCAAGATGCAATGCTATGCTGGGGAAAAGACAGTGGTTTCAAGTTCTATGATGGGAAATATTTCAAGACCAACAGCAAATGATGCAACAATTATTAACAACATCTCATCAGCAACATTAGGAGCCTATGCATGAAACAGAATTTGCAGGGCAGAAGTAAAAACCAGAGAGAAAAATTAAAGCTGCCAAGAAAAAACAGCTTCAAAATGCAGAACTTAGGAGAGATTAAAGCAAGTCAATGAGGAAACTATAAATTGTCTAAAGTAAATTAGAAAACTTGAAGATAATTGGACAAAGACATAAACAGTATTAGACAGAACTTGGCAGGAGATTAGACTGGATAAGATTGGACTTTAATGGAGAGAATGGACTGAATGAAAAGGCGTATGTAGTATTTCTTGGGGAACTGCATAAATAATTGTTGACCATGGTTTCTCAGAGCAAGTCCAAGTATTCACCGATACTTCAGCAATCATCAGGAAATATGGATGTCCTAGGTGACTGCCTTATGGGCATTTACCAGCCTACTTTGTAGATTCCATGATGTGAGCTATTTTTGTTTATTGGAGTATATGTAGCTTATTTTCCTTTAGACAGGCATCAAAATTTCATTATAAGTATAACATGCAAATTTGTATTTCTCTCTGAATTAGAATTAATGATAAGCTTAGTGTATATATTTAATTTTACCAGTACCTGTCTGCCCCATTCTACCTCTTTTTGTATATGATGTACCCAGTAAGTAAATGTAGCTTACTGATCCTGAAAAAAGAAACATCTACCTACTTATCTCACCATGCACAAAATCAATTGCAAATGGATTAAAGACCTCAATATAAAGCTTGGAAACACTTCTACTACTAGAAGAAAAAAAAATGGAGAACTCTCCATGATGGGAGTAGGAAAGACTTCCTAGACAAAGCCTAGTATCAGGAAAACAATCACTCAGCAATGGATCTCACAAAGATAAAAAGTTTTTGCACAGACAAACATACCATAAACAAAGCCAATAGATTACCCACTGAATGGGAGAAAAATTGCACCAGCTAATACCATTATCAGAGGCCTCATATCTGGAATCCTCAAAGAAATCAAACAACTAAGAATAAAAAAATCAACCTACTCAAAAAATGAGATGAGAGAACTAGATAAGGGAGTTCTCAGAGGAAGAAATACAAACAGCTAATACACACTTAGAAAATGTTCAACATCCCGAGGTGGAGTGTGTCTTTAACCGAAAGAATTATGTTTATGGTTTTAATATTCATGCTTTTCTCATAAAAGTGCCAGACGTTTGTTTGTATTTTTGATGGCTTTATTTATATACATTCTTTTAATGTTTGAGTGGAATGCCCATAATGTAAATTGTATTTATTCTTATACTTTGATTTTTCACTAGTTTTTGCTTCTAGGTAAAGACAAAGTTTACATCTTAAAGAAAAACAAAGAGTCAGACCCATCCCTGCCCTGCCACCCTCTGTAGAGACTAGGTTATCCCCTTAATGCACAAGTGTCTTGCTGAACATGCCACAAATGCCTCCCTCTTCATGTTTTCTGCCAAAGTTGCTCCTCTGTCAGTCCACTTGATAGAAGCCACTTCCTGGCAAATGATTCCATCAAGCCGCCTCACTCTACCAAGTCAACTCGGCATGGAACACTGCCACTAATTGAGGTTAATTTGGGCTGTGCCTTTAATAACTCTGGGGATCACTGGGTGATGCCTACCTGAGTACTAGACTGTATGCAGAGTATTCCCTCAGAAACAGTTGGGGTACAGAATCCTGGAGAGCTTCATGCTATCTGTGCTTGGATAAAGATGGTGTCAAGAATGGGCGCTGGTTTCTTTGCAGGCGCTCTGAACACTTGTGTTGCTGGGGAACCTCACTGTGCTGAGCTTCTGGAGGCAGGGTTTCCCCGTGGGATTTATGTTTATGCATTCCATCGGCCCAAGGTTGGAGAAAGCCACCTTGAAGGAGTCTATTTGCCCAAATGACCTTGGGGAAGAAGCGGTGTGAAGGAGCAATATGGATGTAGGTACCCTTCATTAATACGAAAGCGGGGGCAGAAGGCAAGCTTAGGTAGGAACCAATATTCCCAAGTTCCTGTTTCACTTGGCGCCAGGGTTCACGGACCTCACGTGCTCGTTGTTGGAGGAAAGGCGGGGGCCTGGTGAGAGGCGCCTCATTCCCTCAGCGTCGCCATCTCAGCGCGCGTTTGGGGAGGCTCGGTAGGGGAAAGCCCAGGCAGCCACGGGAGCCGGAGGCGGGCGCAGGCGGATTCCTTGGGAGGGAGGAAGGAGAAGAGGAGCGCAGTGGGAGAATTTCCGAGCTGGTGAAGGCAGCATAGCTCTGGCATCTTCCAGGGGATGAACCGCCATGATGGCGACTCCGCCTTGACATCCGTGGGCGCGGGGCCCTCAGGATCCTGGTAGCGTGGCAGTGCAGGCAACCCCGTCGAGGGCACCTGTCCAGCCAGGGCTGAGTGGATGAAGAGCGGCTGAGGAGCCCCAGGCGAGCAGCCACCCATCCCCTCTAGGCCCGGGAGATGCTGCGATGGGATTGCAAGTACGACTCATGGAGTTATGTATCCTTTTAGTGCGGCCCATTGGCCCATCTATGGGGACAGGGAGTGAAAATCTATGGGCAAGGCGTGGCAGGGCATGTGTCAGGGTTTACAGCCGGACTCTGAGGAGTGCGTTATGGGCAGTCAGGTACAACTGGCATCATCATCTGGAAGGCAGGGAGTGCCTATGCTGAAAGGCTGTAGTGGTTACAGGATTGAGAGAGATATGAACCATTAAAGAGGTAGCTTGGGCTGGTCTTATTTGGCAGAAGGGCTTTCTGAGAATTTGTACAGGTATACTGAGGCAGTGACATAAAGAAACTCAGTAGTTTACAGTACCCTTAACCATACCTACCCACAGCTGTGCAATGGTGCATTCCGATCTGCACTGGGAGCAGTTCTGGCTCGCGAGTCTTTGATCTCAAATGCTCGGCTCCAGGCGATGATTCAGCAGGAGTTCTGGCTGACTAACGATGTCCTGGCTATGCCAAGTTCTCAAGGGAAGTCTGGGAGCGATCTCAGGGTAGGAGACAGCCTCTCTACTATGGGCACTTGAAGTAGGAGATATGGTTAGTTGAATTAAACAGTATACATAGTGCCATGGACTCTTGGCACAGATGTATATTTTCCTAATGAGTGTCTCTTCCTTCTTTTTTATTAGGTGGATGACTGAAGACCTTGCTCTCTTCAAGACTCCATCAACAACTTCCTTGACCAGCTTTCCGAGGTGATGAGGGAACATTCAGCATCTAGAAGAGTTGGCTTTCTTTTGCAGAACGAGGAAATAGGAGGCCACAGAGACCTGATGTGCTCCTCCTAGAAGACGCAGCAAGGCATTTCATGACCCATTTTGCCACTTTGTCATCAAAGGTCGATCTTTGCCTGCATGTTCCTTGCATCATTCTCTGTGTTAGCTTTGGCTCTGTTGCTGGAAGTAGTGAATGCTGGAATGTTTGATACTGAAAAATAGAATTTGAGCTACTGGTTTTGTTTATCTTTATTTTCAGCTGTGGCAGAAACCCATATTCTCATCTTAATCCTTCAGTTGGGCAAGTCAAAGAGATTTCAACGAGAGATGGTCTAATAGAAGAAGGTAGACATGGAAACAAAGGAAGAAAAAGAATATTTAGTCAGTCATTCAGTACTAAATACAATCAATATTTGAAGTAAAATTTTGAGGGTGGGAATATAATTCAGGGTAGAGGCTCTGGCTTCAGTCCCCAAATGAACCTTTGCATCTTTAGTTGCCTTCATTGGAAGTGGATAGCAGTAAAGAAGTTTTTAGGAACCAGGCATTACCGTTTTCAGAGTATAGGTCGTCACTATCCCGGGAGTAGTTGTACAGAAGTCACCTGGGAGCAGGAGGAGTTGGGGAAGAAGCAGGGTCCTGGAGGAGTGGTGACAGGCAATAAACACCCAGGAGGGCGTCTGCTTTCAGAGGCATGCTCTCTATTCAACAAGGAGAGTGGGTTTATAAACACTTGAGAAAGGTTGAGAAGGCACATGAAAGACTATATGGCTGTTAGATATAACAGTAGGTTGCTATCTAATAGGCTGAAAGGCAGAAGTGGGAAGGAGATAGTGGTGGGAAAAGCTACATGACTTCAGAGTTGTGAGGGGCTGTAAGAGAACAGGAGATGGGAAAGCTTCATGACCCCAGCCACGCAAGGGTCTCTTATGGGCAGCTAGCCACAAGTCCAGGGAACTGGGGGAGGCAAAGCCTGACTATGGAATGATCAGATACTTTTTTTGGGATCAAGGGTGAGGCCTTGCCAGTTCCTGCCACTCTGGGCTGGCACACCACAACCTTGTCCACCATTTTCAGGGTGAGTTCCCAGCGGTAAAGGCTAGCTGCAACTCCACAGCCCAAGGTCCCCAGCCATCCAACAGCCCAAGCCAGCTTCCTCACAGTCCCAGCCCATTTAAAATGCTAAAGCAATGCCCAATACACAGAGTACTATTCATTTGACATACTTTTCTAAAACATCCCGGGCCCATGACATTCCAGTATAATCATCAAATGTTTATGATTTCCAGTTTTCTCAACAAAATAATTTTGTGAATGAATAGCTATTCTAAGCTAAGTGTCAGAGGCAGAATTATTAAGTTAAATTATTTATTCATTTGTTTTAAAATTTTGTTTATTTTTATTTATTTATTAGCAATAGACAGTGGGTGTACAGGGTATCCAGCACTGCAAAGAACTCCAGATGCATGCATGCACTTGTGCATCTACAACGTGAGTCCTGGGGAGCAGGCCTCGAACTGGGGTCCCTTTAGGCTATAGACAGCGTTTGCTACTAAGCATCTCTCAGCTCCTCATTTATTTTTATTTACAATTTCTCAGGTACAAAACTCCAGAATATGCCTTCCTGCACAAATTCTGGTTTTACCACATCCTTACCACTAGTTTGTCTTGCCAAAATCAAAAACTTACCTTGTAAGTGAAAGTAAACAGCACAGAAAAACCAGGATGAGAATTTGTGACTTTTTCAGTTTTACTTTGGATGATTATAGGAACAGTATTTTATGATAGAGGGGTGGCTAGTTTCCCTCCAAACAGCTAGTACATTTGGAGTCCTGCTAAGAGTCCCTCATTAGTTCTTGTAACTGATTTGTAGATTTTGTTAGATTTTCAACATGAGTCATTGTGTCAGGAGAAACTTTTATTTCTTTCCTTTTTACCTGAGTGCCTTTTATTGGTGTTATTTTCCCTTCATTCTGGATTGAAGTTTTCTACTCCTTTTGTCTATCCCTGGTACAGTCAGGTGGATGCTGAGAGCCTTTCTGAGCACCCTTTCTACTTTGCCTCTCAAATATAGCGTGACTTTGCGCTTTCACCAGTGGGGACCTGCACCAGTTTGCTGTGTTGGCAGGGGCTGAACAGGTTACAGATCATCCTCTGCAGTTGTTTCCCTTTCTCAAGAAGCTTCCTCATGCTTGTGTGCTTAGCAGAGTCAGCTGGACGCTAGAACAGGGCCGTCTGACATAGTATTCTTCCTCAAAGTTCTCTTCACATACGTGCGACCTGCGGCCACCCAGATTCAGACCCAGTTTCACAACCTCCCAGTTTGTCTGCTGGACTCAACTAACAAATCTTCTGTCTGGGGCCGGGCGTGGAGGCCTGCATGCTAATCCCAACACTTAGGAGGCAGAGTGGGAGGATCACCGTGAGTTCAAGGCCACCCTGAGACTACATAGTGAATTCAGGTCAGCCTGGGCAGATGAGACCCTACCCCTCATAAAGACAAAAAAAAAAAATCTTCTCCATCAAGTATGGCATGTTGTATTGCTCACCTTGTTTATGGCCTTGCTGCTAATAACAACTTCCTTTGAGCTCCATAACACATTTTTAGTTGGGGGCACAGATTTGAGCAGTAGAACAAACCAATCCCTGGTATACCTGTGTGTGCACAGTGTCCATATTTCATAAAGGTACACAGCTGTTGGGTGTAGGTTGCAGCAGGGCCAGCCATGTGTCAGTGAACTTGCTGGACAACATGGGAGGAAATGAGGCTGCGAGGCAGAATTTCAGCTAATACAACTTTTTCTGGACTTATATTGCATCTTATCCTCCAACACAATGACATCTCTTTATGATTTTTCTTCTTATTATTTTACTTGAGCACATTTAAAGCATTTAAAGTTCTTGATATAGACTTTCCATACAGAACACTCCTCTCATAAGAACATCCCTCTCTGACCAAGGTTTTGGTGGGGTCCCATAATGGGAAACGGCCTGGGGCAGAGGAGTCAAAGCAGAGCGCATACAGGGCTGCCACACTGCTTGACTTTTGCTCAGTACCCCCACTGTTGAGCAGAAGCTATGATGGATGAGGAGGTAGTGTCAGCTAGAAACATCCCATGGAGATGGAGGTGAAGTTAATAAATAGGTGGGGATGTGCGCATAGAGCAAGGAGGCCAGGGTACATGGAAATAGTGCAACCCCAGCATTTGGCTTCCCATGCCATCCTAAGGAAGTCCAGACCATGGCTTCTCGCTCCTGCTATAGATCTCACAATGGTCCCCTTGACCAGAGAGCATTCTCCATCATCATGCCCTCCACTCCTGCCCCATATCAACCTCCACGGACTCCGACCACCAGGCATACACCTGCAAGCCTTCCAGCTCTCTGAACCACTTCTGCTGTCCTGGGAAACTGCAAAGTTTTGGGCACTTTAAAATCCAGCTGGCCTTCTTTGTAACTGCTATGCCACCTGTCCTCCTACTGGACCTGTGGCTGGGACCTTCAGACTAGCACTCAGCTTCCCTGCTCTCCTGTCCTCTACTAGGACCTGCATGAGTGGCTGGGACCTTCACACTAGCACTCAGCTCCTGCTCTCCTGTCTCCATACTAGGACCTGCATGGCAGCTGGGACCTTCACACTAGCACTCAGCTCCTGCTCTCTGTCCCCCTTGCTCCACAGCACCTTGCAAGATGAAGCACCTCTGTGAAACAGAACCTGTCAGACTTGGCACCTGCTAAGCTGAATGACCTTATGACTCTGAGAGTGCTGATGACCCAGAAACCTCTGTTCCCATGCAAAGGATGTTCCCAAACTCACTAGTCAAATAAGACCATTATGCTTCCTTACAAGCTGCAAGAACACCCTGGCTGAGCACATATATATAAATTTTATTTATTTATTTGAGAGATACAGAAATAAGCAGGTAGAGAGACAGAGAGAGAGAACAGTTTCGACAGGGTCTCAGCCACTGCAAATGAACTCCAGATGCATGCACCTTGTGCATCTGCCCATGTATGTATGTGGGTCCTGGAGTTGAACCTGGGTCCCTTGAAGCTTGCAGGAGAAGGTCCTTAACCACTCATGTCTGCAGCCCTGGCTGACCGGCTCCAATAGCAGGCCAACGAGAGTCTGAGGTTTGGAAGTTCAGCCCGAGTAGCACTCGTGGGTGACACAGGAGGTCTTCAGAGAGGCCCTGTGCAGTAAGGCCAGCCTCTGCTGGGACACCTCACAAGATATCAAGGCCTATTAGATGGCCCCGCAGGCTACCCCGTAACCAAGAACACCCTCCTTTTAACCCTTTGCCTCATCCTTCACCAGGCAGACATCCCCAATTACACATTATCGACTGCTGCGGTGCAGGCCCATCACAGCCGGCTTTCTGGCAAGAGGCAGACACAGGCAGCACTCATGCTTCTCTGCCTGTGGAGGTAGTCAGATGGCTTTGCTAGGCAGTTGGGGTGACTCTGCATCGCTGAAAGTATCCTTACAGTCTCACTTTGCGCAGAGATCAAAGCCAGATCGACACTATCTTTTCCTTAGATGTTTTCCACAAACAAACTGGGCCCCTCCTGGAAGAGGCCTTCTTTCCAAGGGTTTAATCTTAACATTGTAGTTTGGTCAAGTTCAGTCCCAGAACTTGGTGTCATATGGACCAGCCTCTTCCAAGACAGCCTCTATCCCAGAGCAATCCAGCTATCTCTCATCACCTAGGCCAGAAGGTGGAAACCTACCACAATAAGTTTATACACAGATATGTGAGTGGACAAGCCTCTCTGGGGCTGCCTGGGCACTCGTGAATCTCTCAGTTCCTGGTGGTGTTCCCTTGTCTCAGCACAGTTGTGCTATGAGAGGAGAACTCCTGATCCCTACTTCCCATGGCCCTTTTACCTTTCTGTCCTCCATGGGGGCTCCTTGAAGTTTCTTTCCCTCCATCTCTAATTCTCTTTTAACACATTCTTTAGGCCTACCACATAGGTATATTCTTTCCTTCCCTTGGATTCTGTACTTCCTCAATAAATACAATAATTTAGTAATTATCCTTCTCAGTCTTATTTATTTGGAGACAGAGAGAGAGAGAGAGAAGAGGCAGAAAGGCAGATAGAGAAACAGAAGAATAGTGATACCAGAGGCCTTCAGCCACAAACAAACTCAGACACGTACACCTTGTGTATCTGACCCATAGTAGTCTAGGGAGTCCATACCTGGGTCCCTTTGGCTTTGTAAGCAAGCACCTTAACCGCTCAGCCATTTCTCAGCCCCATTCTATCTTAGCTGTTTAAATTCTTTGCAGATTTAAAAGTAGATATTGGGGCTGGAGGAATACTTCGAGCAGCAAATGTTTGCCTGCAAAGCTCAAAGTTTCCTGTTAGGCCCTAGGACCACATTAACCAGATGCAGGGACTTGAGTGTTGGGAGTAGCTGGAGCCCTAGCGCACTGTCTCTCTCTCTCTCTCTCTCCCTCTTTCTCCTATCAAATAAATAAAATAAAATACTTTAAAAGTGATGCACAAAGTGCTCACATGCCTCAGGTTGCAGTGGGAAGCTAGGCCATGGCAGCACACCCTCTAGCTCTCTCTCAAATATAAATAAATAGTTAAAAAAAATAAAAACTAAAAAAGTAGGGCTGGAGAGATGAAAACCCCAGCGATTAAAACCTGCCTCCTAAGCCCTAAGAACTGGTTCAATCTCAGCAGTTCCAATCTCAGGTCACATTTAGCCAGATGCAGTGATGAGGCACAATGCCACACTTGCCCACAAGGGGCGCACACATCTGGTTCGATCACAGCAGTTGAGACTGCTGGCGCGTATTCTCTATCTGTCTCCCTCCGTCTCTCTCTCTCTGTCTGTCTCTCTCTCTAAAATAAAAAATTAAAAAATATTTAAAAAATAAAAAAATTAGATATGAACCTAGGGTTTGGGGTTCAAAGACTTTCCCTAACCCTAGCACCCTGTTTCACCTGGTATTTCTGAGGACAGAACATATATGAATCTACAATAAGATTGGAAAAGCCCCCACAAACCTTACTTCCTCAAGAGCAAAGTACATGGGATAGTCAGCAGGGGAGCATATCAGCTTTCAGGTTAAGGAGGCTCATTTATGAGCCCAAACTGACAGAACCTTGTGCAAGGGCAGACTTCTAGGGGGTCTCAAGACATAGTACTTTATTGGCAGCAAAGCATGATGAAGAGGTATGTGTGTGAGTGTGTGTGTGTGTGCGCGTGTGCGCCTGCGATGCGTCCAAGTCTGGTGGAATACTATGTACTTGTGTTTAAGGGTAGAACATGTAGTGGTCCTGAGGATCAGGGCAAGAATTGGGGCTGGGATAAGCTAGGACTTGTGTTTCTTCTACATGGTGGCACCTGTTGGTGAAGGAGGTGTGAGTTCTAGGAAGGCAAGGGAGGGCTGGCAATCCAAAGTTCAACAGGCCAAGATGCATGTGTTTCTACATTCAGAAATGAAGCCAGTTCCCGCTGGTTGTAGGCAGCCCAGAGCACAGTGCTTCCACAGATAATGCAAAGGAAGTGGATCCACAGAAATATGGGCAGCCTCTTTTTTTAACTTTTAAAATTTTTGTATTTTTTTGGAGAGACACACAGACACACAGAGAGGAGAGGGAGGGAGGGAGAGGGAGGAGGAGGAGGAAGACAGAGATGGGCGGGCCAGCAGTGTCTCAGCTGCTGCTGACAAATCAGATCTGGATCGCCCCCACTTGTGGTCAGAAGTCGGCATTAAGCCTGTGTCACTTGCATCTGGCTAAGCATGGGACCTGGAGGTGGAACCGCTGGAGGGTGGAACCAGTGTTCTTAAACCCCAGCAGGCATATAACTGCGCTAAACCATCTCTCAGCCTACGGCCTGGACCAAGTGTGGAACAGCCTTGCACAGGCTAAAATACCTCTGTTCATCTTAGGACCTAATGAGCAGGGCTGGCCGTGTTTTGCCCACTTTGTTTTGTCAGAGCTCAGACAGGTCGGGCTTGTAGAGTACCACCAACAAATAACTAATTTCAAGGGCTATATCATTTATACTCTTAAATGAAAAATCAAATTAAAAAAAACTAATCTTTTTGGGGCTGGAGAGATGGCTTATAATTAAAGCATTATCTGCATTCACTAAGGACCCTTGTTAAATTCTCAGGTTTTAAGCCACTTGCATCAAGGGCGCATTTCCAGTTCATAGGATTGGCTCCAAACTGATTAAATTCACTCTCTCCTTGAAATTTTGTGGGTGGAAAATAAATAAAACTGTTTTTTTTTTTTTTTTTTTGGTTTTGCAGGGTTGTTGTTTTTCCACTCTGGTCTCCCTGACCTCAAAATTCCTCTGTAGTCTCAGGTGTGGCCTCAAACTCATATGATCCTCCCTACACCTCTGCCTCTGAGTGCTGGGATTAAAGCGTGCATACCACGCCCGGCTTAAAATAGTGTTTTTATCAAATATAAAACCGTATAATTAACAAATAAAGAAGCAGTGTAAATAAAAAAAAGTTGCTGGAGCTGGAAAATGAAAAACATTAGTTAAACCACTTGCCTGCAAAGCCAAAAGGACCCAAGTCTGTTCCCAGACCATAAGTAAGCCAGATGCACCAAGGTGGTACATGCATCTGAGATTCATTAGTAGTGAACTAAGCCATCTCTCCAGCGCAATGTTCTTTCAATCATAGATAGCCAGATGGGGATCATTAATGAAATAAATGTTGATCACAATCAACTAACTAGACCTAACATTCATGCATAAATACACCACACAATTAATGGTATGGAATACTGAAAGGAAAAGAAAAGAAGGGAGGAGGAAAGAGGAAGGAAGAAAGAAGGAAGGAGGAGGAGAGGGAATGAGAATGAATATACTATTTCCCTGTACTTCTGTCTGCTCACCTACTGGAAGTCTTCCACAAAGATTTCCTCAGAGATACCAGAATCCTGCATTCCTCTCCCAGGGTCCTTGTCTCCACCTTTGTCTGCACAAAGTAAATGCTAAGCTTAGAGAGGGTAGGAGGTGATCCAGTATCCTTCTGTTTAATTTCTGGATATGAACCTATCAGTTCTTATTATTACATCACTACCTGCTAGAGACTGAGCCTGGGACTCAGCCTGCAATCTGCCTCTGAATTGATGTCTGCAGTATCCTAGGCCTTCCCTACACAGATCTTGAGGCTCCTGCTATGCCATCTCCTGCATAAAATCAGTTCAGTGCTGACACCTCCCCCCTATCCCTGCCATCCCTGATGCATCTTCATTCCATCTGCTTATCATTATGTGTCAATGCCTCTGCCCACAGTTACCTCAGACAAACCCTAGCCACCACACCAACCTGTTGGAGATACTACCTACCCATATCAACTGTTTTCCTCTAACTTTTGCCACCCCTAGAGGCCAGAGCCAAGCTAGTCAGAGACTGGTCCTTCCACAATCTGTTCTGTGTGTCTCACACACAACCTGGAATGGTGGCCTGGACAATAGCATCAAAATATGACGGGGATAGCTGTCTGTAAATCTGCTTCTTCTTACTGAGTGAGGAGTTCCTTCCATATTTTCCCTATATATGGAATGTGATCCAATGGAACCCCTCTTTTAATTTTTAATTTACTTAATGAGAGGAAAGAGAGAGAGAATTAGGAGTACACTAGACTCTAGCCATAACAATTGAACTCAGATGCAAGCACCACCTTGCATCTGGCTGACTTGTATGGGATCTGGGAATCGAACCTGGGTCCTTAGGCTTTTCAGTCAAGTGCCTTAACTGCTGTACCATCTCTCCAGCCCCCAGAAGCCACTCTTTTGTGATGAGTATGTGTGTGTGTGTGTGTGTGTGTGTGTGTGTGTGGTATGGGTCAAAAAGTGCATATATAGGTTCTTATGCACATGGAGACATAACATGTGTGTAAGTGGAGGCCAAGAGTTCTATGTCAAGTGTCTTCATCAATGAATCTCACTTTGAGCTTATTGTGCAAGAGTCTCTCCAACGCAGACATCACCAATTCTGTTAGTTTAGTTATGCAGCTTGTTCCTGGGATCTACCTATCTCTGTCTCCAAGCTCTGAGATTACATACAAGCCACCATGCTTGAGTGTTTAGATGCACAGATTTGAACTCCAGTCCTTCACACTTGTGCAAAATGCTTTACCAGCTGAGCCATCACTGGACCCATGTAAATAATCTTTGAGGGGAGAAAACAGAGGATGTGTGGGAAAACCCACTCCACTGAGGCTCTGGCCCAACTCCTCCTTTCTCAGATTGCTAGGACTGACTGATTTTTTCTCCCAGTGTAACCACCTGTACCCAGCAACCAGGTGCCTGTTCCTTGGGCAGGTAGAGTGGGAGAAAGAGCCAGGCCAGCGACTTCTCTTGAGGCTGAGCGGGATGACGGGTGTCAGTGGCTCAGACCCTCCCAAAACACCGGGAGAAAAACCACACTGAGCCAGGAGTCTGTCAAGGTAGAACTCGGTTTTATTGCCAATGGGAAGGTGTTTATATATTTTTGAGAAGAGGGTAGGGGAAAAAGGATGAGAGATAAGGTGCAAGGAGCCAATAGTATTTCACCACGTCAGCAGTAGCTGGGCGGAGGCAGTTTAGGCTTAGGCCTTGCTGGTCAACAAGCGGAAGTAATAGGCCAGGAACAGGTCGCTGCAAACTCTAGTCAGTGGCTTAGGGTTCCACTAGGCCTCACATCCCGGGCCTCATAGGGCCCAACAACCCAGGTGCAAAGGTTAGAAGATAATGGTAGCATGGCCTGAAAAATTACCTGTATGCCATATTATAGAAATGAATCCAAGGGGAGATGGATACAACTTTTTACCTGAGAGAGATTACTCTCTCATAGATAACTGCTCAGCCCCTAAGCAACTTTAGGCACCAGTGGCTTCCCCTACCTAATGAACACAAGCCTCATCATTTTGGGAGGCAGCAGGCAAGGTATTCACAAGACCTGACATCCATTCCAGCAAGTACGAGGATGGATACAGGAGTAGAATAGTCAACCCAGAATAAAGAACAAAATTAATCAATAAAAAGATTCAGATAGTAGGCTGGAGAGATTGCCTAGTGGTTAAGGCACTTGCAAAGCCAAAGGACCTGGGTTCAATTCCCAATACCCACATAAAAAGCCAGATGTACAAAGTGGCACAGCACTTGTATCTGGACTTCATTTGTGAGACTGGAGGCCCTGGCATACCCATTCTCTCTGTCTTCTCTCTATTTCTCCCTCCTTGAAAATAAAAATAAATAAAAAGATTCAGATAGAAAGGAATAAAGAAAGTTATTATATAAAAAATCCAGCCGGGCGTGGTGGCGCCTCCTTTAATCAGCACTCAGGAGGCAGAGGTAGGAGGATCACCGTGAGTTCGGGGCCACCCTGAGACTACATAGTGATTCCAGGGTCAGCCTGGAGCAGAAGTGAGACCCTACTTCGAAGCAAAAAAAAAAAAATCTGACAAAATCTACAAAACATAGGCCAAATGGAACTTAGCAAGACTCCAATGAACAAGCTAGGAAGCTAGCCATCCTCCCTAGTAAAAACCATTGTTCAGGGCAGAGAAGTAAACAGCAGTTAAGACATTTTGCTTGTGAAGCCTAAGGACTCTGGTTTGATTCCCAGGACCCATGTAAACCAGATGCTGAGGCACATACATCTGGAGTTCACTTGCAGTGGCTAAAACTACATGCCCACTCTCTCTTTCTCTGTCTGCCTTTTCCCCTCTCACTCCCTCCTCCTCTCCTCTCAAATAAATAAATAAAATACTGAGAAAACAAACACACAAACAAACAAACAAAAAACATTGTTCCCATATTCCAACTACACCTAACCTCAAAGAGCCACACAATCCCCACCCCTGGTGTTTCTGTATTGTTGAGCTTCTAGCATAAAGTAAGTTTAAATTTTGGCAGGAAGATGGCAGTGCTTGCCAATAACATTGTGAAATCAAGGAAGGCACGAGTGTATTCTCTAGAGAAATTTGTACAATCAATCAAACAGTTTAAATAACAAATGCATACATGTTTAACTTAGTAGTTCTGCTTCTGAAGAATCCCAGCTAAGTAATAGGTATTACAGCCTGGAAGATAGCTCAGCTATTAAAGGAATAGGTACTATTACACAAATTTTATATATAATCCACAGGAAACTGGACACTATAAGCATTTGATGATGGCACTCTTTTTAAACATGGGTAATACTTTATCAAGGAGAATTTTAGAATTCTACGTGTTTTATGCATGTGTATATGCATGTGTGTCCTTATTTACATTGTATGTGCAGAGGCCAGAGGGACAGTCTTGTCAATGTCAATGATGCCATCCAACTTTTGTGTAGCATGAATCTGTGCCCCATGATGAATGGGTGTCTGATACATGTGCGTGCATGTCAGAGGACAACATCTGTGTTAGTCCCTCACCTTTCTATGCTTGAGTCTGGATCTGGTGTTCACTCTTGTAGGCACCACAGTAATAGTCCATACTAAAGTTCTGGATTCTCTGCATTGGGATTACAGACATGTTCTGCATCTGACTTTATGTGGGTTCTGAGGACCAGAACTCAGATCTCATGCTTAAATAACAAGCACTTTACTCATTAAAGTCACCTCCCCAGCCCTCATCCACCTTTTTGAGAAATGATCTCTTATTGCCTAGAGGCTCCGCAATTAGCTAGATCAGCAGCGGTGAACCCCAGGGTCCTCTAGCTCTGTTTCCCCAGGACTGAGATTTCCAAGCACATGCCACCCTACCTAGCCCCAAAGGTGAGCGTGTTTTAAAGTATTCAGGAAAAATTAAGGCTAAACTTAAATACCTGTACGTTACTTATTTATTTTATTTATTTATTTATTTATTTATTTATTTATTTAAAGACAGAGGGAAGAGAGAGAGATAAGCGAATAACCAGAGGCCTCAACCACTGCAGAAACAAACTCCAGATGCATGTGCCACCTTGCACAACTGGCTTATATTAGGACCTGGAGAATCAGACCAAGGTCCTTAGGCTTTTGCAGGTGTTTGCATATAACCACTAAGCCATCTCTCAGGCCCCTTTTAAATTTATTTTTATTTATTTATTCCTGTATGTTACTCTTATACACACATATGAATAAAACTTTAGGACTAACAAATTTTTCATTTTGTTGTAGTAATCAGAATTATTTGAGCCACCTCCATGCTAAATATAAGTACTCTAACCTAGACTATATCCCAAAAATTTTTTCTCCTTCAAAATTATTGTATATTTGGTACTGAATAGGCTGATTTAAATAATATACTTTTCCTTCTATTTCCTAAATTTCCTTCAATTACATTGTACTACAAGATCTCATTATCAAATTTCCACTCCTCCAACTGAAGTACAAAGATAGCAGTAGAGGTTCTGCCTTACCAGAGAGTAAAGTCAGACCAACAAAACAAACAAAACAAAACAAATTGTTTTTGTTTATTACTTCAGAAACAAGCATTTTAAAAGTATCACTCTTTTGTAACAGGAAAACAAGTCTACCAAAGTTGATATGGAACACAGAGTCAAAAACTTGGACTTTGATAAAATATTAGACCAAAACCATGAAGTGCTGCCTTTTACATCATATTTGCAGGCAGAGAAAACATTGAATACTAAATCGGGCCTCCTTCCTCATCTAAAATCATTTCCATCTAGCATATGAGCTTTATACAAAATTCTTCACAAACACATGTACTATAGTGGATACATATATAATTATAATGCAATTTATGAATATTTATATGCTTTCATTTTTATTTTATTTTTTGAGAGTGAGTCACCTCCCTACTCCAGGCTGACCTAAGTGGCACATAGTCTCAGGTAGCTTTGAACTCACGGCAATCCTCCTACCTCTGCCATCAAGTGGGTTCAAGGCATGTGCCACACATGGCCTCATGCTTTCATTCTTTTCCACTATAAATGTGATTCCATGCAATTCTAAAGAAGTCTTTGCATGACTGATTAGCTCATCCAACTTATCAAGAATAAGACTACACAAATTAAATTTTACATTTCTATTCATATCTGAAGTTGTTGATATACAGTGCTGACGTTGCTATTCAGAAGTGTATCCTCTCTACAGAATTATTTTAAAGAAAGACTTTATTGATTTCTTAAAACATTTTATTTGTTTATTTGCAACCAGAGAAGAGATAGAGAGAGAGACATACAGAGAGGAGAAATACGATTTTTTCTAGGGCCTCCACCCACTGCAAATGAACTCCAGATACATGTGCCTTTGTTCATTTTAGTTTTTATGTAGGTATGGGGTTATTGAACCCAGGTCATTAGGGATTTGCAGGCAGTGCCTTAACTGTCAAATATCTTCAGACCCTAGGTTTTAAAAATATTTATTTATTTGACAGAGAGAGAAAAAGAAGCAGAGAGAGAGAGAGAGAGAAAGAAGAGAGAGAATACGTACACAGAGCATAGCACTATCAGCTGAACTCCAGATACATGTGCCATTTGCGCACCTGGCTTTTAAAGTATGGGTGCTGGAGATCAGACAGCCTAGATTCCTTAGGCTTTGCAAGCATCTCTCCAACCCCATTCCCTAATTTTATTCATTATCTACTTGCAAGCATAGAGAAAGAGGAGAAGAGAATGGACACACCAGGGCCTCTTGATACTACTATGAAACGAACTCCAGACACATGATGTGCCGCTGTACATCTGGTTTTATAGGTACTAGAATTCAGACCAAGGCCATCAGGCTTTGCAAACTGGCCAGGCCATCTCTCCAGGCCCTCATGGAACTCTGATACTGGGGAACATCCCTATTACCACTGAGTCCTGATTTCCACCTAAAGACAAAACTTAATCTGCATGGGGGCCTCAAATAACCAGAAACACTGGAATAGGTGTTTTGAGAATTATGACTACAATGGTTTCATATCAGTGGGAGAAAGTTTTGGGACAGTTTAGTATGTTTAGGAGATGGTGTGGCTCCTCTCGTCTTTCTTAGCTGGCCAACTCTCCTAATGCTTTTACACTTCAGAAGTATTTTCTTCATGGATCCTAACCAGCAACTTTTTGAGAGGGTGTGTGTGTATGTGTGTGTGTGTGTGTGTGTGTGTGTGTAGATGCATATACCCATTTATAAACATGTATGGAGGCCAAAGAGGATATATCAGTGTAGTAGTTTGAATATAACAACCCACCCCAATATATTCAGTGTTTTACTAATTATAGTTTGCATCTGCAATCACCTTGCTAGAGGCAATGTCACTGGGGCTGGTCTAATTGAGATTCCATTATAAAGATATGCAAATGTACTAGCAGGAGTTCTGTAAGTGTGCTGTGTGACCTTTTGGCTGTAGTTTTTGCTCTGTGTGCTGTGGTGGCTGGTTGGTTTTTCTCTCTTGCCTGGCCTGTGGAGGCAGGCTGCTTCTCCCTGCCATTTATGGAACTTCCCTGGATCTATAAGCTTCAATAAATAATATCCCTTCCTCCATAACTGTGCCTGGTCTGGGAGTTCATCTCAGTGAACCTGAAGCTGTCTGCTACAGTAAAGTGGTACCGAGGAGTGTGGGTGAGATAAGACCTGATCGTGTGGATGTTCATCTTTTGGAACCTTTGTTTTGGAGGAATGGGCATGGACTTGGTGCTTACAACTGAAGATGCCTTCTGGAGTGGTAAGCCAAGTTTTATGGACTATTCTGATGAGAGTTTGAGAATGCTAAGTGCAGACAGTATTGAACTTCGAGGCTTGGCTTATGAGCTTTCTAAGGGAAGGAAAGACTGCAGAGGACTTTGTTGGAACTGGGCTACTGGCATAAGGGATGGCTACATTCTGCTATCCAGGCCCAGAAAGTTTGATCAAAGTTAAATTTGTAATGGACTGATGTGTTTGGCTAAAGATATCGGACTGAGATTTTAAGATTTAAGTTGGAAAACCTCTCAAGCAAGTTAAGTAGTAGGCATTGAGACTGGTTTTAGCTGCTATTGTCATTGTCATTAGCAATCTTAAGGAAGGTGGAAGGAAGGTGGCCTGACTTGATTTACATTAAAACAATGGAGGATGCCTGAGGAAGACTGTTAGAAATGCAAATTCTTGGAAAGAGTTGACTGGAGAAGGAACCTGCTTTCAAGGCTATGATTTATTTTGTCCCTGGATTAAGAATATGGCTGTGTCCTGCACACCTGGTATTAGTTTTGGAAGCATGAAAAATGCATGGAGTGGTCACTAGTTGTTGCACACGGTTCCAGAGCTGCTGCTGAGATCGTGGCATGAGGCAGGGCATGAAGTCCCTCAGGAATAGGCTGGAAGAGCCTTTTGGAAGATGGACCGTGGTTTGCATGGAGACCTGAAGATGTTTTGGATATACCAGGACTGTGCAAAAGGGCTACCATGGAGTGCAGTGTTGGCATGGGATGAAAATTTTCCCTGGCGACTCTGCCCAGGGAATTGGAAAACCTGGAGACTGTTAGTCTCTGGTTATATTGAACTTGAACTGCAGAAGTTTGATGACTGTTGATGGTGGTTGAGTTTGCATTATTCTAGTCTCTCCTTGCTATGCCTTATACCAGTTAAAAATGTTTACTCTGTGCCTTTACATGTTGAAAGTATTTAACTTGTTTGATTTTACAGGACTCACTATCTTAAGTTGATCAAAACTGTGATAACCTTTGAAATTGGACTGAGTACAATTTACAATGTGTGGTAGTTATAAATCTATTGGGGCCAGGAGCTAAATATATTGGAGGGCCAGGGCGGAATGTAGTAGTTTGAATATATGTCCCCAATATATTCAGTGTTTTATTTAGTTATAGTTTGCATCTGCAATCACCTTGCTAGAGGCAAGGTCACTGGGGGCCAGTCTTAAGGTGTGGTGATGGTGTTTTGAGATTCCATTGTAAAGATATGCAAATGTGTCTAGCAGGAGTTCCTGAAGTCTGCTGTGTGACCTTTTGGCTGTAGTTTTGCTCTGTGTGCTGTGGTGGCTGGTTGGCTTTTGCTCTCTCTGCTTGGCCCTGTGAGAGCAGGCTGCTTTTCCTGCCTTTATGGAGACTTCCCCTGGATCTGTGGCTTCAATAAATAGGTTCCTCATAAACTGCTGAAAGAAGTCGGCGTTCGTCTGCATAGCCATGAAGCGGTTTACACAGGCCCCCTTTACATTTCATTTTGTGGCAAGCCACCACCAACACCATATAGCAAGTTTTATTAGGAACACCCATTATGCTTATCATTATACCTTTAGACATGATCTCCAAGCACATAGGGCTGGAACACCAGGATCCCTGATGACACCTCCAGTAGCCATGACTTTTTAAAATCTACTGTTTACAAGTTTGAATAAAACTGGGAGACAGGATCTATTAGGAGACAGGCATTCCAGGGCTTCCATACTCAAACAGGACCATTTTCTTGAACACTTTGCATCTGGCTTTCATGGAGTACATCTACAAACTTGGGATGTCAGGTCTTAAAGTCTTAAAACTTGTAATTCTTTCAGACCCTAATTTATTTTCAATATTTTAATTCTTATCTTTTGTTCTTTTTTTTTTTTTGGTTTTCATATTCAGGGTCACAATTCTGGTCCAGACGGACCTGTAATTAACAATGTACAAAACATCAGGGGTGGCCTTGAGCTCGCGACTCAGACACTGTCTGATCAGTGCTTATATTAAAGGCGTCGCCAGAGGGCTAGAGATTTTCAGTGATTATTTGTACTTCTTTTATAGGATGATGCCTGGGTTCATTTTCCCTCTTCATTACCAGATTCTCAAAGTAGCACTGGAGTTCATTTGCAAAGGAAGGACCTGCTGGTGTGCCCATACTTTCTCTCTCCCTCCCCCTCTCCCTCTCTTCCTCTCTCCCTAATAAATGCTTTGTTTTAAAAAATAAGAGGGTCCCTATGGAAGCAGGGATGGAGAATTTTGGAATTTTACTAGTTATGTAAAATATTTAATATATAAACAACACATGTAAAATATTTATATATACTAAATTTATCAAAAAAAAAATAAGTCTTCATAGTACCAACAACAAGTTTGCCCATTTCAACTGTGCTTTCCTTAGTATAAGGGAGGAGGCAATGTCTCTGTGAAAAATGCTCCACCAAGGCTCTAGGCAATCTTTCATGAGCTCCTAAAATTAGCCCATCTAAACAAAACTGTCATTTAAGTCTACTTCAGTGATGGGTCTCTGTAATTTTCCTCATTGATCTCTAAGTTCTGCCACATGTCCATTCAAACTTCTCCAGTTCCTCACTAACACTCAGATTCAGGGAACTGAGCCTCTTGTAAATTATGTCAGTTCCTCAGAGGGACTGCTGGGGGCCAGGTGGACAATCGTTTATCTCCTTGGTCCAATAATCATGGAAAGTGGGCACATTCTCTGCGAGGCCATCAGGGACCAGTTAGACATGTGAGAGAGAAGAGGCAGGAAGGGAAGCAAACACAGTGCCAGGAGGGGAAGAGAGAGAAGTGGATGTTAACCTGGATATTATTCTGGCCAACTCTCAGTTCAGATATGGTTGGTTTCCTTTCTAGTGAGCAGATCTGTTAGTGATCAGGCAGGTTGGTTACACCATTGCTGGAGTGCCACTATTGCATGTGTGAGCATCATGTCAAGTTGTCTGCTTCCGTCTCTTAGACTTTGAGTTGTGGACGGTTGGCCACTTTCCCCTGTAGCTCATAGGCCTTCCAGCACTAGATGGGCTAATTGTCTAGAGGACTGGCTCTGGTAGAAATTATTTACCAGTGCAACTTAACTAATGGTTACAACCACTGAGAAAATGTCCCTAGCATCCATTTAATGCCAATATGCTCCTTAGGAAGATGGAGGCTGGATGCCTCCACCACCATCAGTGACAGAATATTGATAGGCCCAATGTTGTGCAGATAACAGCAATTGCTGTGAGGTCATGAATGCAATGGCCATGTGATGACCAAACAAATTCCAGCACTCCCCATCTTCTTGCTCTTGCATTCTTTCTACCTCTTCTTCTGCAATATTCCCCAGGCAGGTGGGGGCGGTGAGTATAGGTGTTTTTATTTTTAGCACTTATTACTCAAAGGTCACTTATTCTCAGCAAAGTATGCAAAGGCATACTTATTGTATCTAAAACAAACTCAGATGCATGTCGCCCCTGTACGCATGCACCACCTGTGAATGCACCTCACCTTGTGCCTCTAGTTTATGTGGGTTCTGAGGAGTCAAACCTGGCTCCTTGACTCACAGACAAATGCCTTAACCATAGCCATCTCCCAGTCTTTCTTTACTTTATTGTCACAATTGCCATAATTATAGACAATAAACCATAATAATTCCCTCCTCACACTTTTTCCTTCACAAACCCACTTCCACATCATATCCCTTCCCCCTCTCAATTTATTCTGTCTTTTATTTTAATGTCATCATTTTCCCCTGTATTTCCCACTTGTATAGGTAATTGCCCAGGCACTATGATGTGAGAGTCATGGATATCAGGCCATTTTTATGCCTGGAACAGTGAGTGTAAACAGTCTTACCTTCATTTGGTTCTTACATTCTTTTTTTCTTTATCATTAACAACATGCTTAGTATGGATACATCGTGTGTTGGTATAAATGCTTTATCCCTCTTCCCCACCCCCATTCAGCTGGAGGACTTCCTCAGTAGGATTGCTGGTATCCCCATGGGAGGTTGTGGGTTATGTAGTGGGAACAGCAGTCAGTTATTGTAGGGGGAATGTCTCTGGGTATGAAATCCCCAAACTGTGGTTTTAAAATCTTTCCTGCCCCCTCTTCCACAAGATTCCCTGAGCCTTGGTGGGTGTGTTTTTAAATTCTACGCTTCAGTGATGAGCTCTTGGGAGCCTCTGGATTTCTGCTTTGGTGAGTGTTGAGTGTCCCCTCACATGTGTCTCCTCCACCTGGTGCTGATTGTCAGGTCCAGCATGGAAGCAGCGCTCTTGCTCCATCTCCCCACTGCCTCTATGGTTTCGCCCTGGGCCTTGACTGAGATGTGCCAGTGGTTTATCTCCTCAGAGTCTCCTACTTTCTAGAAACAGATTCTCAGTGAGAAGTAAAGTCAGCACACTGGTTAAATGGGATAAGCATTATTGATTAAGGTGAATTGACGGATGTAGCCCCTCTTTAGCCAAAGACTAGTGGGAGATTGTCACTGGGCATATCTTTGTACCTTAGGATTATGACTAGTTCCCCAGTTGAATATGAGTTCACTTTTACACTGAGTAGATCTCTTATCCATTGAAGCTATTGGTTACCCACCAAGGCTGTGTGCCACTACTGCACTGGTTTGCACATCTTGTCAGGCTAGTTGCTTCTGGGTAACAGGCTAGTTGCTCCTGTCATTGTTGGCCACTTTCCCCAGTAGCCCATGTAATACTTTCTGGCACTAGACTGGCTAAATGTCTGGACACTGGCTCTCTTCTGATTCCAGCCAGGTCTCTCTGTGTTCTGTATGTCAGCAGCATATGATGTCTTCAGCAATGGGTCTTACCTTTTGCAGGCAGGTAAATCAAGTGCTATTAGAAGCCTGTCTTGTTTAAGGAGACCTCAGGCTCTCTCTAATCCAATCAATAGCTCAGTGTGGATGTAACTGATTTCCTGGTACTGGGAGTTTTACAGACTAGAGCAAAATTTTTTTTTTTAAGATTAGGTTTCATCCCACACTCTGCAGGGCCCTTCTTTCAAGCGCACCTCATTCTCCTGTTGAGTGTTAAATCTTTTAGCCTACCTTCAGAGATAAAGTTTTCCTGTAGTACCAGTTCATTTTGGGTTAGTTTTGTATTGGCCACCACAACCCCCAAGCCCCTTGCATCCCTATTGTCTGTGCCTCAAGTTGCTAACAGGTATTCCAGCAACTCAATCTGATCCAGAGTTAGGAACTCAGATGAGTGAGAACATGTAGTGTTTATCTGCATAATTGCATGTATTCACTATGATCTATTAGAAGTCCACCCATTTCCTACAAATTTCATATATCATTTCTTTCTTACTGCTGGAGTAGAGATTCCACTGTGTAAATGTACAAAATTTCATTTCAGTCATCCAATAATGGGCACCTAGGTTGATTCAGTTCTTAGCTATTACAAATTGAGCAGCTATAAACATAGTTGAGCAAGAGTATCTCTGATGACATAGAGCATTTAGAATTAAATGCCCAGTAAAGAATAGATAGATCTGTTGGTAGTTCTATGTTCACCTTTTTTTGTGTGTATGGTAGGTCTCCTTTCTAAGCCCAGGCTGACCTGGAATTCACTCCTGCAGTCTAAAGTGGCCCTTGCGCTCCAGACATTCTCCTACCTCTGCTTTCCAGTTGCCAGCAGACAGCTTCAGGTTCGGTAGGATGAACTTCCCATTAAGGCACAGTTATGGAGGAAAGGATGTTTGTTTGTTTTTGTTTTTGGAGAGTAGGGTTTCACTCTGCTGGCTGGCAGAATTCATTATATGTAGTGAGGTGGCCTTGACTCATGTGATTATCCTACTCTGCATCCCAAATGCTGGGATTAAAGGCGTGCCCCACCACCCAGCCAAAGGAGGAAGGGATGTGGTGAAGCTTACAGATCCGGGAGAAGTTCCATAATGGTAGAAGTTGTTCCTCTTGAGGAGAGGCAGAGAAAAGTGAGCCAAAAGCCACGGCATGGGAACTCAGGTGGAGACTAGACACTTTGCATAGCTTTGGAATTTAGATTTCAAACCCACCACCACTTTAAGTCACCCAGTGGCACATACCAGCCATGTGTGCAGATGCAAATTACAAACCCTAATAAAACACTGACTATGGGGACATCTATTCAAACTACTACCAGTGCTGGTATTAAAGTGTATGTGCCATATGCCCAGCTCTATATTCATCTTTTCCAGGAATCTCCATATTGATTTCCATCGTGGTTGTACAAGTTTGCATTCCACTAACAGTGAATGAGGTTCTCTTTCACATCCTCACCAACATCTGCTTATCACTTGGTTTTTAATGATTGCCATGCACTGGGTAAATTGGACTCTCATAATTATTTATAATTTACATTTCCCTGATGGTTAGGGATGTGGAACATTTTCTTAAGTGTGTATTTAGCTGTTGGTATTTCTTCCTCTGAGAGCTCACTATTCAGTTCTTTACCCCCTTTTTGATTGGGTTGTTGTTTATTGTTTAGTTTTTTCTTTCTTTTCTTTATTTTTGTTTGTTTTAGAGTGGAGCCTTACTCTAGGCCAGGTGACCTGGAATTCACTCTGTAGTCTCAGGGTGGCTTTGAACTCACAGCAATCCTCCTACCTCTGCCTCCTGGTGCTGGATTAAAGGCATGATGCCACCATGCCTGGCTATTGTTTATTGAATTTTTTGAGCTCTTTGTAGATTCTAAGATGAAGTAGGCCTCTGTCAGTGGTATAGCTGGTGAAATTTTCTCCCATTCTGTGAGTAATCTATTGGCTCCATGCCTAGTCTCTTCAACGTTTTGATCATGAAGTGATGTATTTTGTTGAAGGCCTTCCTCATCCATTGAATGATCATGCTTCTTGTGATTAAGTTTATTTATATGGCATATTACATTGACCAATTTTGTATGTTGAACTATTCACCATCCTGGATAGGCCTATGAACAAGGTGGACAATGCTGTTGATGTATTTGTTAAATTTGGTTTGCAAAGGACTTTCTTCAGGATATTTACATCTAAGTTCATCAGAGATGTAAGCCCTATAGTTTCTTTTCGTGTTGTATCTGTCTGATTTTGGTATTAGGGTTATGCTAGCTTCATAAAAGGAGTTGGGAGGCATTCCCTGTTCTCTGATTATAGCCAGAACAGTGAGAAAAATTGATTTCAGTTCTTCCCGATGAAGGTTTGATAGAACTAGGCTGAGACTATCTGGTGCTGGACTTTTCTTTTTGGGGAGAGTTTTGATTACCTTTTCAATCTCAATGGATGTGATAGGTTTGTTTAGGAGGTTAATCTTCTCTGAGTTTAGTTTTGGTAAGTCATGTGTCTAGGAATTCATTCATTTCTTCCAGATTATTCCAATTTTGTGGAGGTTTTGAAGTATGTCATATGGGTCATCCAGTTTCATTTGATGTCTGTAGTGATCTCCTTTTCATTTCTGATTTTGTTAATTTGAGACTCTTGTTTTCATTTGATCAAAGTGGTCAGCGTTTATCAATCTTGTTATTTTCAAAAAATTAGCTCTTCATTTCATCAATTTTTTAAGAATTGTTTTCTTAGTTTCAAACTCATTAATTTCTCTGATCTTGATTACATATGTCTGATTCTTGAGGTTGGATTCTTCTTGTTTTTCCAACGCCCTTGAGTGGATGGTTGGAGTTATTAATTTAGTCTCTTTGTCTTTGTTATGAGGCATTTAGTGCAATGAAGTTTTCCACATAGGACTGCCATTCATTGTGTCCCATAAATTTTGATAAGTTTATGTTCTCATTATCCATTCCAACTCTAGAAACTTTACATTTTTTTAAATTTCTTCCACTACCCATTCATTATTTAAATTGTGTTGTTCCAGTGTCAAGGAGCTAGTGGAATTCCTGATGTATCTCTCTTCTTAATTTCTAGCTTTAAAGCATTGTAGTCTGACATGATGCAGGAAGTTAAATCAACTTTCCTGAATATATAGACTCATTCCTGAATTCCTGAACTATGATGGTGTGGAGTGTTTTACTTCTGTTTTGTTGACGTGTTTATCAAATGAGTTTTGTTTTATAAACTGTGGTGCACTGTGTTTGTGCATATAGAATTATGATTGATGTCTTCTTGTTGGATCATTCCCTTGATGGTAAAAGTAGCCTTCTTTGTCCCTTTTTGATTACTTTAGTTTGAAGTCTATTTCATCAGATATTAATATAACAACATCTGCTTGTTTCTGTTTGTTTGTTTGGAATATCATTTCCATATTTTCACCCTGAAGAGGTGTCTGTCATTAGTGGTGAGGTGGGTTTCTTGAAGACAGAAGATAGAAGGGTCAGTTTCTGATCCACCCTGTGCTTTGTGTCTTTTGATGGGTGAATTGGGTTCGTTAATATTTAAGGTTATCACTGTGAAGTTTAATTTAACCCCTGCCATGTTCGGAGTGCTTTATGGGGTTTAGCCCGGTGTTTTCTTGGGCTGTTTTTGAGTCTGTGTTATTTCTAGTTTTGGTTGTTATGATCTTCTTCTTGTAGGCTCTTGAGTTAGATTTGTTTGACTCTTCTGTGGAGAATTCCCTGAAGTATTCTCATAGAGTTTGGCTTCGTGTTCATATAATCCATGAGGCTCCTTTTATCATGAAAAGTTTTCCTTTCACCATCTATTATGAGGATACTATCAGGGGTACAGTAGTTTGGGTAGGAAGCCACCAGTTTTGAGCTTTCAGAGCTACTCCACATTTCCAGGCCCTTCTGGCTGGGGTTTCCATTGAAATCTTGGGGAGTAATTCTTATGGAGTGCCAGCACAATGTAATAGTGAGTTGTTTCTTGCTGCTTTTAGCAGTCTCTTATTTTCATTGTTAAGGAGTTTTTATATTTATTTATTTTATTTATTTTATTTATTTATTTATTTTATTTTGAGAGTAGGAGAAAGAGTCAATTTGTGGCAAGATAAAGAGAGAATGGGCATGCCAAGGCTTCCAAAATGTTTGCAAACAAACCTAGTGTATGTACCCACCATGTGCATCTAGTTGTATGGGACCTGGGGGAGATCAAACCTGGGTCCTTCTTTGGCTTTCAGGCAAACACACATGCTACTACGCTATTTCTACTCAGCCCCATTGTTAAAGAGTTTTTTTTTCACAGCAAATTTATTTATTTATTTATTTTTTTTTAGAAATATTTTGACAGCAAAACATGCTTACACTTACAAGGTGCGTATTTTCCCCTCCCTCCCCCTTCCCTTTAGAATTCCACTCTCCATCCCATATCCCCTCCCTCTCTCCATTAGTCTCTTTTTAATGTAATTTGTCATCCTCTTTTCGTCTATTATGAGGGTCTTGCGGAGGTATTGCTAGGCACAGCAAGGTCATGGATATCAAGGCCAATTTCTGTCTGGGCAGTTGCATTGTAAGGAGTGCCCCTTCCTTTGGCTCTTCCATTCTATCTGCCCCCTCTTCTGCAATGGTCCCTGAGCCTTGGAGGTGTGACAGAGATGTTTCAGTGCTGGGCACTTCTCCATCCCTTCTTCTCAGCACTATTGTTGCCTTTTGGGTCATCCCAGTGGTCATACGCCATCTAAAAGAGGAAGCTTCTCTAAACCAGAAGTAGGAAGTAGCATTAATATGAATATGAGCATTAAGTGTAGTATTTTCGGGCAGCTTAGTTGGGAATGGTATATACATTTAGATAAGGGCATGCTTTATACCCCTAA
The DNA here is from genome assembly GCA_036365145.1 of Orientallactaga sibirica. Classification (NCBI taxonomy): domain Eukaryota; kingdom Metazoa; phylum Chordata; class Mammalia; order Rodentia; family Dipodidae; genus Orientallactaga; species Orientallactaga sibirica. The sequence goes on from JAEOAD010002341.1 coordinate 37,009, forward strand.
GGCTTATGACCTTACCTACCATAGACTTTGCTTAGGTTTTTTCAGTACCAGGTATGTATTCCCTCCGTAGAGGGCCTTCAGTCCAATTATAGAGCAGTTAGGTTACCCCACGAGTAGACACACCACTGTGCACCCGTTCAGTCTTTGGGCCTGTCTGGCCAAATTTGAATATTCAGCGTCCACTGTTTTCACTGCTGATGACTTCTGTCTCCCATACTCTGCATGCAGTGCAGCTTTTTCCAGCTTTCAGTTGGCTGGTCTACAGGAAAGGTTTTCTGCTCAGCACCAGCTTGCTTTCTCAGTGACCTTGCTCTCAGGGCAAGAGATGTCTTCAGCAATAGGGTCTTACTATCTATTTCTCAGGAAACCAAGGGCTTTGGCAAAAGCCTTTAATGTTTTGGAGGCTGCCGGGACCTCCTTGGCCAACAACTTGCTGGAAGGTATCCCCATCCCAGGTACTGAAAATTTTCTAGTAACAGTCTACAGCTTCTGGATGTGTCATTATTCAAAAAGTAGTTTACATAAGTCTTATTCACAATCTTTTGAATTTTGATTGACCTTCCACCTGCCCTTCTTTTATACATTTCTCTCCATGGCCTTACTTAGGCCATTTCCCTCCTTGTAGTCTGTTCTTCCACTTACATATGTGCAATACCATACACTTCAGTCAATTTTTCTTTTCTTCCGTCCCTTAAAGCCTTTTGCAAAGGTTAACTGGTTTCTGTAACAATTTATGGTTCAGTTCACACAGAGATAATCTCTCTATTTGTAGCTAGGATCCACATATGAGATCTTGACATGTGTACGTTTGGCTTTCAAAGCCTATGTAGTTTTTAATAATTAGTATAATCCTTTCCAGATCCATCCATTTCCCTGCAAATTTCTTTTTTTTAATTTCATTTCTTTACCGCTGAATAGAACTCCATTGTGTAAAATATACCACATCTTTATTATCCATTCATTTGTGTTGGGACAAGAGCTCCTTTCCATTTCCTTCTATTGTGAATAAATGGCAATAAGCATGGTTTTGCAAGTATCTCTAAGGAAGTGAGAGGGTCTTCTGGATATATGCCTAGGAGTGCTAGATTTGGGATTTGTGCTTGGTAAATCTATTGATTAGTTTGTCTCAAGGAAGTCAAACTGGTTAAGTTCATTTGTTTAGACAGAGAAACATATCTTAAGTATCCACCATGAAGTGACAAGAAAGTGTTCCTCTTTTTCTCACTCCACGCATAATTTAACACTGGCTGTCATTTGTTTTCTTGATTTTAACATACATTAGAGACATTAGTGGACATAAAATCTTTCTCAGAAGTGGTAATTTATTTTGCATTTCCCTGATGGCTAAGGATGTGGAACCACTTTTAGATGTTTATATGCCATCTGAATTTCTTCTTTTGGAATTCTCTAGTTCCATGGCCCATTTTTTTAAATGGAGTTGTTTGTTTCATTGTTCTGAGCCTTTGAGTTCTTTGTTTATTCTGGATATTAGAGAGGGAACAGATGTATAGCTGGCAGCTTTTACCCATTCTATAGATTGTCCATGAACTCTATTCATTGAGACAATGTACAAAAGTAAAATTTGACTGAGTCCCAGTGGTTGATTAGTGGTTTTATTCCTGAGCAATTGGGGTTATATTCAAGAAGGTCCTTGCCTATGTTAATATGTTGAAGGTTTTTAACTTTACACTAGAAAGGTTCAGAGTTTCAGGTCTGATATCTTCCCTTCCACTTGGATTTTGACTTTGTGCATGGAGAGAAGACAAGGATCTATTTTTATGGTTTTACATACAGATGTCCAGATTTTCCCAGCACCACTTGTTAAAGAGGCTATTTGCCTCCAATGAATATTTTTGCATTTTTGTCAAAATCTCTAGTGTAGCCCATTTATTTGGGTCTTCTATTCTGTTTTTCTTGATCTACCCTGTTTTCCTTGTGCCAGTACCTTTATTTTTATTCTGGCTTTGTAATATCCTCTGACGGGAGGGTTAAACACCAGGCTGATTTTTGTTGCCCAAAACTTGTTTTTGGCTATTCGAGGTTTTTGTGTTTCAGATGTCCTTTTTAGAATTGTTTTTTTTCTATTTCTGTGTAGAAGGTTATTGGGATTTTAATAGGGTTTAAATGTAGATTGCTTGGTAAGATTGACATTTTCACAATATTGATTCTTCCAATCCAAGAACATGGGATGTCTTTCATTTCCTTGTGTCTTCTATAATTTCTCTCTTGAGTGTTTTAAAGTTTCGTTGTAGAGATCCTTCACTTCCTTGGTTTATTTAAGTTTATTTTAAGACAATTTTTTGTTTTGTAGTTTGATTTTCAGACCATCTGCATTTTTGTTGTTACCATGTTGAAAGAGCTTCTGATTCCTCAATGAATATTTTTATCTGCTACATTTCTAAAAGTGTTTATCAGCTCTAACAGTTTCTGGTCTTCTTTCAGGTCTGTTACTGTATAGAATCATATCGTCTGCAAATAATGATAATTTGATCTCTTCCCTTCCTATTTTTATCCCTTATGAGTGTAATCTTGCCTTATTGCTATAGCTAAGACTTCCAACACTATATTAAATAGAAGATGGGAAAGTGACACCCATGTCTTGTTCTGAATTTAGAGAAAAATTTTCATTGTTTTTTCCTATTACAGTATTATGTTGGCTGTAGGTTTGTCATAAATAGCTTTAATTATGTTGAGATACTTTCCTTCTATTCCCAGTTTCTGTAATATTGATTCACAATGAAGGGGTGTTGGTTTTTTCAAATGCCTTTTCATCCCGAAGTGTTTTATGATTTTTGAGATCCTTCATGACTTGGTAGTTTGAATATATGTTTTTGTTTTTAGGATAATTGATTTCATTATTATTCTGTGTTTTATTAGTTCTGTGTAGTTGAGAATTTCTGCAATCATGACAAGATTGATGCCAATTTTTCTTTTTTGAGTCACTGGGTATCAGGGGGCTGGTCTTAATTTTTGGTGTTATTTTATGGGTGGGTTTGAAGCATTGGTGTTAGATCTTCCAGGAATGTAAATAAAATTGCAGTGGAATCCATCTGTGCCCTTTTAGTTGGGAGACTTTTTTAGTACTGCTTGAATCTCTGTGGTTGTTATAGTTCTATTACATGGTTTATCTCATGTTGATTTAATTTTGGTGGGTCATATGAATCAATCTATTCATCCATTTCTTTCAGGTTTTCAAACTTAGGGCATAGTTCTTAAAGTATGTCCGTATGAAATTTCTTTGGTATCTGTTGTGATGTTGCCTTTTCATCTCTATTTTGTATCAATTTTTGTCTCTTCTCTCTTTCTTTTGTTCAGATTTGCTAAAGGGTTTGTCAATCTTGTTTATCCTTTCAAAGAGGGCTCTTTGTTTCATTGATTTTTGATTGGTTTTTTGGTTTCATTTCATTAATTTCTGCCTAACCTTTATTATTTTTTTTCCTGTCTACTAATTTTTGGTTGCCTTGTTCTTCTTTTTCCAAGGCCTTAGAGAAGCATTAAGGGGTTTAGTTGTGAACTCTCAAATTTCTTAATATAGGCAGTTAGGGCTATAAATTTCCCTCGTACTTCATTCCCAAAGGTTTTATATGTTTGTATTTCATCATTTCATTCTTGAATTTCTTGATTCCTTTTTAATTTCTTCACCCATACATCATTCAATAGTGTACTGTTTAGTCTCCATGAATTTCTGTATGCTCTGTAGTTTTTCTTGTTGCTGATTTGCAGTTTTAATCCATTGTGGTCAGAAAGTGTACAAGGGATTATTTCAATTTTCCTGTATTTGTTAAGATTTGATTTGTGTCCTAGTATATGGTCTATTTTAGAAAATGTCCATGTGCTGCTGAGAAAAATGTATATTCTGCAGCATTTGGATGGAATGTTCTGTATATATCTATAGGGGTCCATTTGTTCCATGATATCATTTAATGCAGATGTCTCTGTTTATATTTTTGCTGGGTAGACCTGTCAAGTGATGAGTGGGGTATTGAAGTCACCCACTACTATTGTGTTAGGAGATATCTCTGACCTTAATTCTAATAGTGTTTGTTTGATGAAATTGGGAGCCCCATGTTAGGGCATATATATTTAGGATTATAATGTTCCTGTTGGAGTGTTCCTTTAATGTATAAAGTGACCTTCTTTATCTTTCCTCATTGAGTGAAGTCTGTCTTTATTCAATAACCCTGCTTTTTTCCTTGGCCCAGAAATACTTTGTTCCAACCTTTCACCCTAAAAAAGTTTCTATCTTTTATTGAGAGATGAGTTTCCTGGAGGCAACAGATGGTAGGACCCTGCTTTTTAATCAGTCTGCAAGTCTGTGTCTTTTGATAGGGGCATTGAGGCCATTGATATTAAGAGTTATTATTGACATATATGTGTTTATTCTCACCATTCTTCTTATTTTTTAGTTTTTCCTGTTTTCCCTTTACTCACTTGTTTTAACTGTTATTTGAGTATGGTTTATTTTCCTATTTCCTGTTGTGTGTGTTTTGCTTTCTCCTCAGCATGAATGATTCCTGCAAGTATTTTCTGTAGAGGCTGGTTTAGTTGCCAAAAATTCCTTTTAGCCTGTCTTTGTTGTGGAAAGTCCTTTATTTCTCCATCTATTTGGATAGATAGTTTTGCAGGATAAAGTAATCTTGGTTGACAGTTTTATCTTTCAGAACTTGGAATACATCACTCCAGGCCCTTATGGCTTTTAAAGTTTGTGTTGAGAATCTGCTGTGAGTCTGATGGGCTTGCCTTTGTAGGTCACTTGTGTTTTCTCTCTAGCTGTTCCAATATATTTTCTTTAGTTTGTATGTTTGGTAGTTTTAATTATAATATGGGAGGGAGAGGTTCTTTCCAGGTTTTGTCTGTTTTGTTCTAAGGGTTCTACAGGCTTCCCAATTTGGGAGGAGGATTTTCTTCTGTGATTTTGTTGCATCTTTGTTGAGTTTTTCTCCTTCAACTATCCCTTGAATTCTTATGTTTGATCTTTTCATAGTGTCCCAAATATCTTGAAATTCCCATTCATACCTTCTTATTCTTTTGTCTTTCTCTTTGTTGGACTGTATTAAGATCAGCTACTTGGTCTTCTAATTTAGATATTCTGTTCTCTCCCTTCATCCATTCTACTAGAGATTTTCTACAGAGGTTTTAATTTCACTTTGACTGTGTTCTTTATTGCTAGTATTTCTGAGTGGGTTTTCTTTATTCTTTCTATTTCTGAATTTATGTCTAGTATTGACCTCCTTGTTTTCATTAAATTGGTTTTCTGTGTTTTTCTTTGAATCCTTTGATTTCTTCTTTGAGGTCTTTGAACCCTTTCATTTCCTCTTTTGAGTTATTTGAACATAATTATAATCATTCTTTTGAAATCTCAGGGGAGGTCCTTCAAGTCAGCCTCATTGAAGGTCATTTCTGATATATTAATACTTTTTGGTGGATTTATATTGTCTTGATGTTTTGTGTTTCTTGTATTGTAATGTAGAGATCTCGCATCTTGAATTAATTTAATGCTTGGAGTTTTCTAAATATCTCAGTAATATTAGTGTATCCAATCAATCTGATATTATATATCTTCAGTGTAGGAGTTTGCTGTGTGAAGTGTGGTTCTTAAGGCTCTCAAAGTAATCACAGAAGTGACCCTTGCCTGCTGGTGAGGTATCCAGGGGGTGAATGGAACAGAATACAAGTCAAAATCTAAAAATTTAACTCAACAATGTAATCAATGAAATACAGCACAGAGTATTTGTATGAAAGCAGGTGTATTATGACAAACAGATCCTCTAACAAAGTCACAGTCCCTAAGGATATGTGTTATCCCACGCCTTAATCCTGTCAACTGGGAGTCTAAGATTTCTGATCATAGAGTTCCAAGGTCAGCTTGTGATCAAGAAGACCCTTCCCCAATGAATGACAGAGGAGGAAACAAA